>CABHPR010122970.1:0-26783 GCA_902168415.1 Peromyscus melanophrys
GCTTTGCTGCAGTTTAAGTCTTTGCTCTGTGGAAGGCGTAGACTAACTGGCTTCCTGGCCAGCGAGAACCTGTGCAGCCTTCACATTAGCCTACGAGCAACATCGATGCGAGCAGCCCCACAGCTCCTTCATACCCAGCACAAACAAGCAATCAAGACAAACTCCCCAATGCAGTGAACTAATTCATCCAATTGCTTTGTAAAGCAAAAATCCTTGAGGAAAAATCTATACTCAAGAATGAGATCTATCCCAACTCAATCTTCCGCATCAACTGTGCAACACTCAGCAGTCAACATTTAAATGGGATAAGGCTGGGGAGATGCTGGAAGCAGAGGAACTGAGTTTCATGCCAAGAACCATGTTTTAAATATAAATACACTGGTGTGAGATCCTGTCTCAAAAAACAAACATGGAAGCAGACAGAGCCTAAGGAACGCACCTGAGTCTGTTCTCTAGACCCCACATGCTGGTCCATACACACATTTACAGGCACTCCAGCACACACATGCAGCCACACACATGAACATACACACATATATATTTAAGTGGGATATATTTGAAATTCAGTCATTCTACACTTACCAGATAAGTTCATTTTCCAGGGCACCACCCTCCATGGAGCTGATTCCTCGTTGTTTAAATAGAAACAGAGCCTTCCAGGAGAGGCCGCCTACACACCTCCCTCCCCCAAACCCCCCACCTTACAAAGCTGAAGACGGCATTCCGAATATCTGTGCTCAGCTTCATAATCCTCCCCATGACCACGGAGGCTTTTTCAGCACTGTATAGTTCTCTGCTTGCTAATTTACATGCTGCCTTCTTCCAAAAAGTGACTCACACTCATCGTAAGATCAAAATAAGCAGATGGGGCAAAGCATACTGTCATAAACGATGATCAGGAAATAAGAAGTGAGACTTAACAACAATTTAAGAATTCTGGTAGTTCCACCTGTCAGAGTGGTGAGGGTCAAAGGTCTCTCAGGAGTTTGAAACTCTATCACCTTGGGCCCAATTAAAAACCTTAAAAAAGTAGCTGGGAGATAGCGGTGCACGCCTTTAATCCCAGCACTCAGAAGGCAAAGGCAGGTGGATCTCTGCTGTGGGATGGTCTGTATGTCAAACATGTTGCTTATTGGTCAATAAATAAAGCACTGATTGGCCAGTGGTCAGGCAGGAAGAAGTATAGGCGGGACAAGGAGGAGAGAATTCTGGGAAGTGGAAGGCTGAGGAGACACTGCCAGCCGCCACCAGGAAAAACAGCATGTGAAGATGCCGGTAAGCCACAAGCCATGTGGCAAGGTATAGATTTATAGAAATGGATTAATTTAAGATATAAGAACAGTTAGCAAGAAGCCTGCCACGGCCATACAGTTTGTAAACAATATAAGTCTCTGTGTTTACTTGGTTGGGTCTGAGTGGCTGTGGGACTGGCGGGTGAGAGAGATTTGTCCTGACTGTGGGCCCGGCAGGAAAACTCTAGCTACAGATCTCTGTGAATTTGAGGCCAGCTTGGTCTACAGAGAGAGTTCCAGGCCAGCTACAGCTACATAGAGAGACCCTGTCTCAAAAAAAAAAAATTTTTTTTTTTGAAATGGTGATGCATGCCTTTAAAAATGGCACTCAGGAGGCTGAGGCAGTTGGATCTGTGAGAAATGGCCTGGTTTACAAAGCAAGTGCCAGGCCAGACAGACAGACCCTGTCTCAAAACATCACAAATGCACACACACAAACACACGCATGCATGCACACTCTTATGCTATTACTCAGGAAAGCACAATCACTCAGAATATGGAGGGAAAGAAATTCTTTCAGGGCTTGCCATAAAAAGGACACCAAAAGACAGAAAAACAAACAAATGAACCCCCAAACCCAGCAACAAAGCAATCACTTACAATTAGCACTTAACTTCCGATGCAGACAGTGTCCTAAGAGCCTTGGACACGTCACTCAGTTATGTCCCCGTGGTGAGACCACTTCACCTGTATTTAGCAGATGAGAATGAGGCGAACTGCCCACAGCTAGTAATGGATTTGGGTCTTAAAAACTGAAGGCTGGCTCCAGAATCACACCCTTTAAAAATTCTATTTTATTAATGTATATATGCATGTGTGTCTATGTACGAGTATGCACATGTGGATGTGGATGTTTAACTAGGCCAGAAGAGGCCTCAGAGTCCCTGGAGTTGGAGTTACGTTGTGAGCCACACGATGGGTGCTGAGAACCAGACTCTGGTCCTCTGTGAGAACAGCAAGCACTTTTAACCACTGAGCCACTGCTGGGGGATGTCTCTCTGTACACTGTAAATATGTGTTGCTCTCATTGGTTGACAAATAAAGCTGTCTGGCCAATGGCGAAGCAGAATAAGGTTAGGCGGGACATTCAAACGGAAGATGGAGATGAAGAAGGGTGGAGTGAGGAGAGAGGCCAACCCACCACCCAAGGAGTAACAAGATGCCAGCAGACTGGTAACGCCATGGCCACATGGCAACATATAGATGAATAGAAATGGGTTAATTTAAGATGAAAGAGCTAGCTAGCAAGAAGCCCGAGCCATAGGCCATACAGTTTATAATTAATATAAGCCTCTATATGTTTACTTGGGACCGATCCAGCAGCTGTGGGACCGGGCGGCATACAGGAAAACTTCCATCTACATCTCTGTAGAATCACCTTGATGTACTACCCTGCCTCTCACTGACCCTAAAGCAACCCAGACATGTCACTACCCATCCTTACAGTGAGCATCACTTCCACAGTGTGCTTCAATACAGATGGGAGAAAGCGCAAAACTTGGTTCAGAGGAAGACATTTCACTGAGACCAAAATGAGGCTGTGTAGGCATGGGGCTCTCTGGCTGTTGGGCAGATACCAGGGATACCTAGTCTCTAGGATTAGGGGCCCTCAGGTCTTCAGGCTATCCCAACACAAACAGCATACGCCCTCCAACAAGGTTTGGTGTGCACTGAGTGGTTAGGGTGAGGTGGCATTCTAAGGTAGGGAAGTTCAGCTGTCACCTGCTGACACTTCAGGCAGAGTCACAAGCTGGAGGCATCACCAGGGCTACACCTTCCCAAAGCTGGGGACCCTAGCAAGGACCCACACGGTCTGAAGATTAGGTCAGGCCGCCTTTACATGGAGGTGATCCAAGGGAGCACCCATGGGCAGGGCTTGCTGGGGTGCTGCGGGCTGACATGGGGCATTTATGGGTGACTCACTAAGACCCGGGAGAATACAGGCAAGAGCCACACAAGACCTGGATGGCAATGTCCCAGGAGGCCTCCACAGCCAGAGTGAGGTGAAGCTTGAGAAGGACAAAGGGAAAAGTGAACAGGTGTAGCAGAGGAAGTGTGTGGTGGTGGGTGGTCCCTCTGGGGAGACCTCTGCATGGGTTCTGCATTTGAGTCTGAGCTACTGGAAGGTCCTAAGCAGAGGAATCCCATGGCCTGACTTTCATTTCCAAAGACTGGCTCTGCCTGACGTGTGCGAAGGGGATCTGGGAGCACGGACCGAGCTGGAAGCCCCCTGGGGTCTCTGAACTCAGCAGCATCTTGGTGGCCAGCCGTGGCTCACATGGTACAGGAACAGTGTGTCAGAAACCCAGGCCCTGAGGTCTGACAGCACGAGAGGCAGGTTACTGCTGTCTTGTGCAATCAAAGGAAAAGAAAAGCAGGCAGGGTCTCTTCAAGCCAGGTAAACCAAACACATGTCCCTGAAGCCCAAAGGAGCACAAAAGCCTACAGCACGAATTGGGAGCACAACCCTGGCCAGCCCAGCTAAGGTCCTAGGCTGCTTGCTGACTCTGAGTGGGTGATGGGGCAGAGAACAGCAATGGCTAGTCCTTCTAGTCTGCTATTCTCCAAAGGATATTTCAAAATGCAGCAGAGCTTAAAATATTCAACAGTTAATATAGCACCACTTACAGTCCGTACCAAATATAACACTGACTTCCAAGCTGCTCTGACATCTCACATGACGCTCTCCCTTCTTCCTCCTGAGTCTTCCAAGCGCTAATCACATAAGCCCCTCCACAAAACGCATCCCCTCCCTGGGCTCCTGCAGATCCAATCCCAAGGTGCATACGGTGCACCAACACCCCCTGTTCACATGGCAGCTTCTCCACTGGTGCTGAAGCACCCCTGCCTTTCTGTGTGCCTCGCCCTACTGAGCAACCGCCAGCAAGGCTCACACACAAATTCTCACACATACTTGTCCCCACTCGTTTTGACAAAAACTGCGGTGGGAACAGAAGGGAAAATGGCAAGGCATCCTGAGGGAGGGGGTGACCAATATGTGCTTCCTCACAGCCTGCTGTGGAAGAGGAGTTCACCGAGAGGCACACCCATCTGTGACTTGACGCCTCTTCAAGCACAGACAGAACACAGAAGCTCCGGGTCAAACTCAGCCCTTTCTCATGACCCTTCACTCATAAGCATTAGAGTTGAGTTTTAAGAAAATAATATTATAAATATTTGCCTCATGTCCAGTACAGTTTTCTTTCACGATCCCTTTACATTCCCTGAGTGAGAGCACTGACCACAGCCATTAGTAAGACAAGCCAAGTAAAAGGCTAAGAAATAAAGAGGCTGAATAATTCACCATTAGTAGGAAAGGGGGTCACATGTGAATGTCTCAATGTGCACTTTGCTACATATCATTGCTAAGACTATTCCAGGACCCAGAAGCCCATAAAACTGCCTTAGAGAACTAGTCTCACAAACACCATCTCCCCTGGCTACGCTTGTCTTCATTAATACATAGCATCCTCACACATCCAAATAGGTGCTTCAGATTTTAAATCTAAGATCACTGGTTACTCATTTATACAGACAATATATGCACATGTATACATATATACACACATAAGCACACTGAAATAGACAAGAGCTGCTTTGCAGCTAAAGACTAGCTTTAGGTCAACACCATTAAGCACTTGTTAATTAAATGAGACGGCATTTTACCAGGCAGGAGGAGATCAATAGTTCTGAGTCTTCTTTTGACCAATTGTATGCTGTGTATTCAAGGGCATTACTTTCTCCTTGCTGCTTGCACATGTACGAACAGTTTCTCTCAAAAACGGTGCGGATGCCTTTGAAGAGAATCACACTGGTCGTGCAACCCATCCCCAAGGTGTGGACGTTCAGATTTCTAGAAATCTCTACTCCATCTCCACATCAGCTTCCTTGGCTCTTCAGACACAGGCTCCCACTCTACCATCTTCATGACAAGCAGTTACCGGCAC
Organism: Peromyscus melanophrys; assembly: GCA_902168415.1. Lineage (NCBI taxonomy): Eukaryota > Metazoa > Chordata > Mammalia > Rodentia > Cricetidae > Peromyscus > Peromyscus melanophrys. Next base: position 5,240 of record CABHPR010122970.1, read on the forward strand.
CGAACAGAAGGGAAGTGCCAAACTGTCACACTAGAATCCGGTCCTGCCCAACAGCCTGACAGAAAAAAAAAAAAAAAAAAAAAAAAAATCCAGGCTCCCCGTGTAAAACACGAAGGTGGGTGGCGCAAAAGCAAGATGACACACCTCAGATGTACCAAGACCGTGAAAGCACCGGTTTTTTCCGGGGAGCTGCTTCACTGCTACACAGAGAACAAATGTGCAGAAGATTAACCTGGGGTTGGTGGGAAAGTGCTGGCTCCTCGGATTTGCCGGGGATTGCTCTGAGCCTCACAACCTGCCCAAAAGGAAAGAGCCAGTGCCAGACAGCCACCCTGCAGATGCGGCTGAAGGCACAAAGGAGCCTGTGCTGTGGGAAGTCACTCTCCCAGAACGCTGCGCCCAGCATCTCTATTAGCAAACATCGCTCCCCTTGACCCAAATATGCGGCTTGCTTAATCTTGCATCAATGAGGAGACACTGAAGCCAAGGGGAAGAGGGAGCCGGTCTAAAAAACGAGTGGAAATGCTGGGACAACCGCTGCTATGGAAACACGCGTAAGCAAGCTTCAAACAACCTTTTACGCGTACGGCTAACAGCCTGCTGCAGCCACGCACAGGATCCTGACTTCTGCCCACCTCCGCTCTCCACTGGAGAGGGCTAAGCAAGTGTGCGCTGCTTAGATGGATTCCCCTACCCCTGGCACTCGAAGATGCAAACGAGAACACAGGCAGAGAGTTGCCCCACCTGGCTGGCCGTGTGCCTCTAAAGCAGCTCTACAGTCTGCAAAGGCAGCTACTGCCGCGGTCACATTCACAATCAGCATTAGTACTTTTGATCCACAATACAGGTCCTTGACCACCACAGGTCAACTCAACGACACTACAGTACATCACGTGACTCTTCGGGAAGGGCTAGTAGCTAAGCTCTCCACTGACAGAATACTAAGTTGACTCCTGCCATTCCCTGTGGGGAAGGCCCTCCCACTTACAACACACATCTAGAAAATGGTCGCCATTCTTTTAAGAGCTGTGCAATATTCCTGACCTAGACAACCATTTCCATCTATAGATTTCAAAGCTAACCGATACTGAAGTAGAACAGCTGAGTACCTGGGGGATGGAACAGAGAGCCGTGTAATGGAGTAAGGGGAATTACAGCGAACACTGTCTTGTCACGTGATCCCCAAAACGCCTACATGTCTTGTTGAGTCACCAGGTTGGCTCAGAAAAGCAAAACCCTGCGCTTGCTCTCTCTCTGGCATTCGTATAAAAATGCATCTAAATAGTCACACAAGGCTAACGAGGTGAAGGTATGGCCACGCGCACAGAACAAGGGCTCTGTGGGATCTAGACTGGCGTGCTAACTAGGAGCTGACGGGATGCTCAGCAGACTGAAGTGCTTTACCACGAAGCCATAAGGGAGGAGTTCAGATCCCAGAACCAGTGTAAAGGCTGGGCAGTGGCCACGTGTATCCCAGCACTCAGGGGCAGACAGGGGTCCCAGGGGTAGAGAGGCCACTGCATGTAGCGGTGAAGTTAAAGCCTGGACTGCTTTGGAGAGCCCAAGATGTTGGAGATGCCAGAGTCGTGGGATAACTCCCAAGAGCTGCTAACCTGGAGTGGAACCCGCCCAAGGGAAAGAAGTGTGTTGCAATCAACAAATCTGAACAGAAGTGGAGACCTGGAGAGAGTTTGACATCAGACGTGGAGACGCAGAGTTTGAAGTCTGCCCAGCTGGCTTTCGGTCTTGCTTTGGTCCAGTATTTCCTTGCTGTGCTCCCTTCCCTGCGTTTTGGAATGGTAAAGTATATCTTGTGACATTTTAAGTTGGAAGTATGAGATCTGCTTTTTGATTTTGATTTTTACAGGTGATTACAGTTAAGAGATTGCTATGCATCTCAGAAGAGACTTTGGACGCTGAAATAAGTTTGAGATTGTTACAGACTATGGGGACTTTTGAAGTTCGACTGAATGCATTTTTGCATTATGATATGGCTATAAGCCTTTGGGGGCCAGGGAGTGGAATGTGGTGGTTTGAAAGAAAATGGCCCTTAAAGGGAGTGCCACTATTAGGAGGTGTGGCCTTGCTGGAAGAAGTGTGTCACTGTCAGGGCGGGCTTTGAGGTCTTTTTCTCAAGCTTCACTCAGTGTGACAGTCAGTCGACTTCCTGTTGCCTCTGAGTCAAGATGTAAGGACTCTCAGCCTCCGCACCACATCTGCCTGCACACTGCCATGCTCCTACTCATGATAATGAACTAAAACCTCTGAACTGTAAGCCAGTCCCAATTAAATGTTTTCCTTTATAAGAGTTGCCATGATCATGGTTTCTCTTCACAGCAATAGAACACTAAGGCAGGGTGTCTTTTAAATTTTTTTATAAGATTACCTTTTAAGATAAATAGTAAAATGACTGATCCTTTCCTTGTAACTGCAAAATGCAGCCTGCCAGTAAAAGAACTGGCTGAGAAAAAATACCTTGCTTGCTTATACTCTGTTAATCTACAACAAGTTGCTTGGATGTATGTGGGTTCTTGAAAATAATTTGATTTTCACCTGTAATTCATAAAATGTTTAATCATATAAGGGATACGGAAAATGTTTTTACTTGTATTCATTGTAAGAATTCACTTAAAAATTAGAGTGTAACCACATTGTAATTTTTATACTGCTTGAAAGATTTTGCTGGGGTATATAAGCTGCTGTACGGGAAAAAACAAGGAAAGTTAGAAGGAAGACATCAGGAGAGGTACAGAAGGGATACATCTGGATAGAGGTGAGAAAAGAAACGGAGAGGAGAGAAAATGATAGAGAGACTCTAAAGGTAGGAGTGTGTGTGCACATACATATATAGAGGCACTCACACATATACACCCCTCCAAAACAAAAGGAACAAAGCACCAATGCGTGCCATATGAATGGATCTGGAAAACACCGTGATAAGCGAAAGAAGCCAGTCAGTTGTAAAAGGACTCGCACAGTATAATTCCATCTAAACGAAACAGCCAAGATGAACCAGTCCACAGAGACAGAAAACAGAGCTGAGTGCAGCAACTCACCCCACAGAGGCTGGGCAGGAGAACCGTGACGTGGAACCACCCTGAGCTACATGTGAGACAGAAGGGAGGAAGGAAAGAGGGGCGGGACTAATGCTTACCCACCTAGGGCCGGGAGCTGTGCTGACTGCCATGTGGCTGACATGTCCCCAAACCAGAGTGCCGATCCAAACAAACGACTCACAGTAAGAACGAATCTGCAGAGTGCAAGTGCGTCTGAACTGCATTTCTGTTCCGTGTCCCATCTGGGCAGGTGAATCCTTGACACCAATAGGAAGTTAAACAGCTTAAGGACCCCCAGACCCCACATGGCTACCAAAAGATCCCAGCCAGCGTTCTGTCCCTGCTCTCTCAACCACCCCAGGACCCCTTCGGGAGCTGCCCTGTTTTCTTCCCCCAAGAAAGATTCATTAAGAAAAATTTTAATTAAAAAAAATTTCTTACGGGCTGGAGAAATGGCTCAGAGGTTAAGAGCACCGGCTGCTCTTTCAGAGGACCCAGGTTCAATTCCCAGCACCCACATGGCAGCTCACAACTGCCTGTAACTCCAGTTCCAGGGCATCTGACACTCTCACACCAATGCACATAAAATAAAGTTAAATAAATTATTTTTTAAAAAAATTTCTTACATACAGTGTATTTTGATCACATTCTTTCCCCTACCCCACTCCTCCCAGATCCTCCCCACCTCCCTCCCTCTCCACCCAACTTCATGTTTTCTCTCCCTTGCTCTCAAAAAAATAAAAATAAATAAAGGTCAAATAAACAAACAACAAAACACCAGTAAGACAAAAATAAAATAAAAAAGCACAAATAAAAAACAGAGGCTCCATTTTGTGTTTACCAACTATTCCTGGGCATGGGGCCTGGCTTCAAGTGGGGTTGATGTACCTTACAGTCACCTTTGCCACCCTCTGGAGGGAGCTGGTGTGCTCACTGGGGAACGGTTAGGCGGGGCGTTTGTCCTGTTCCTGCAGAGTGACTTTCAGAGTGGGTTATGTCCTAAGAAAGCTGCTACTGAAATAAAGCGGGGAGGCCGACACCGTCTCCGTCCAGTCCGTAAGCTGCCAGGCTCGAATCAGGTAGCAGGACAGCCCGCAACCAAGACATTTTTACAAGCATGGCTGGCACCTCTTGCTCTACACCCCACAGGGTTCGCTTGATTCAACGCTGCTGTCTTCCCTAGTGACCTGAACGGGTTGTGGATGCTGCTCAGGGTAAGGGGCTCTGTGACCAACAAGCCACCAGAAAGCTCTACAGACTGTCGGTTCAGGCCGAGCTCTGCTGGCCTCTTGGGTGGGCCCAGAAAAGCGCTAGAGCACAGCCAGGGCCCCCAGCAGGCATGTCCTAAAGTACAGAGCCCCCTCAAAGCTGATCGTCTGGCGCCATCGTTCCCATCTGCAGCATCTCCTTGCCAGCGGCTTCTGTTTTAAATGTCTTCTAAAAGTCAAATCCATTTTCTTGGAAGATTTCCTCATTACTCTCCTAGGAACTCTTAGAGAAAGAATCTGAGGGAAAATCTCAGATTTTCACACGGAGACATCTTCTGCTTAGACTAGACCTCTTGTCCATTTTGGAGGCGAGGAAGCCTAGGTGGAGTTCTGTCAAATCCCATCTTGTAAACAACACAGATATCATTTTAAAATGAAGACCTGTGAAGAGGCCCCAACACCCATGAAAACTGAGGACACTGTACTAAGTGAGCTAACAGACACAGGAGAGTGCAGGGCTCTGCTCACACGAGGGACCGATAAGTGAAATGTACGGCTAAGATGATCCTGAAGAAAACCAAGGAAAGAAAACTGAATGGGCACCGCTTTCCTATCTCTCTGAACAAGTGCTTGTAAGAACAGAAAACCCAGAAGGTAACTAGTCTTCTCCAGTCCACTCTCCCATGGTGCCTCAGTCCCTCATAAAGGGCAGAGAAGCTGGGGAAACAAGCTTCATGATGTTTATTCCCTGTTTCCTCTCGGTCCTGGCCTCCTGGGAATAGCCCTTTGAACAAGCATCATCATAGAAAAAAGGGAGCTGAGATTTCAAGTCCTGACTCACAGACAACTCCAGCCACTTTCACTGAGAGCTATAAAAAATGAAACAACCGAGTTCTATGGATCCATTAACCCCTCAGCTCTGGGAGACGCCAGGAGCAGCCAGACTTCAATTACTGTTATGAGAGGTCGCAGAGCAAAACTCATGGCTGCTGAGGGAGCTCAGATCTTTATAGAGAAACCAATAAATTCAGAAATGCTGACCCTGTGTCAACTGCAAGATGCTGCCACAGGAGCTCGCTCATTGGCCTCAGCGCCTCTCTGAACACCCGGAAGCGAGGTGCCAGAGGAGGGAGGGAGGTGGGCTACACAAAGGATCGAAGCCAGGCAGGGAGCACCAAGTGTCCAGCTGTAAGGGAGACCGAATGAAAAATAGAGCAGCAGAGTAAACGAGAAGGGATCTAATGCAATCAGCACCAGCCGAGACTCATCCTCTCTGAAGGATTCTCTTTTGGGCAGACATCTGAAAAGGTCACGCTGAAGCAAAGCATGATGAACTTGAACAACAAAGTGCAGCCAAGTGAGCACATGCAGACGCACCCTCCAAACAGTGTGTGTTCACATACGGAGTCATGGCAGCTGAGAAGTCAGGACGCGGGAAACACAGACTAAAACCAGATCCTACACACTTCGGCTACCTTCGAAAACCCCCCCACTCCGGTTTTTCGAGACAGGGTTTCTCTGTGTAGTTTTGGTGCCTGTCCTGGATCTCACTCTGTAGCCCAGGCTGGCCTCGAACTCACAGAGATCTGCCTGCCTCTGCCTCCCGAGTGCTGGGATTAAAGGCGTGCACCGCCGCCACCACCTGGCCTTCAGCTACTTCTTTAGCAGCTGACCAGCTTCAGTATTACACTGTCTCTGCATAGAAACACTGTGACCACTTTCATTTAAAAAAAAAAAAATGAGAGCCCAAACCAAGCTAAAAACATTCATAACATCTTTAAAATCATTTTAAATGGGGGCAGGACAGATGGCTCAGTGGTTAAGGGAACTGGCTGTGCTTGTGGAGGACCCAGGTTCAATTCCCAGCCACCACATGGTGGCTCACAACATCTGAAAACCCCCGTTCCAGAGGACCCATCAATGCCTTCCTCTGAACTCTGTGGGCAAGGCAGCAGGTACACAGTGCACACATGGAGGTGCGGGCAAAACACACATACAATATGTAAATCTTTTAACGATTTTTAAATACCACAACAACTTTTAAAAACCTTTTTGCATCTTATTCAGGTTTTCAATTAGATTCGTCTAAAGATAGGCAGCAAGAAGGATAGAATTACATCTCTGAAACATAGGAGAGAAAAACTAAAGTAACTTTAAAAAAAAATCCGGGTCAAAAGACAGAAAACACACACTCTAGACTTCTAGTAAAGTAAAGAAGAATTAGCCTAGTCAGTGGCTTTGCTAGCAGACACTCAAAACCTCATCCTTCCTGGGTGAAATGGCACCACTGAGGGGCTGAGGGACCAGAACCCGAAGGCAAGCCTGGGCTAAGTGCAAAGGCCCTGCCTCAGAAAAACAGACCATTTCTCTAACTCCTTCGGTTTTATTTTCACAAAGACAAGAAATTCGGAGCTCTAGTAATTCATGTTCTGTCTGACTCCCTCCACCCCTCTCTCCCTCCCTCCTCGGCTTTTATTACAGAATTTCACGGAACCCAGCTTGAGGCTAGTCCTGAACTCCTGATCCTTCTGCTCCACCTCTCGAGGGAATTTTCAAAATCGTTTATATATAAACCAGCTGGAAAACCATGGTTTGGGGGGCGGGGCGTTTGTTTTCATTTTGTTTGTTTTTTAGCACGACTTCCCTCAAACATTCCCTGATACGTAAGTGGCTATAACTAGGTCAGAGGAGAAGTGGAGTAATTTTAGCAAAACCACCCACCACAAAAGAATAGGACAGGTTACAGATAATGCCACCCACGCCAATTAAAAACAGAAAGGACTAAAACGAAATACCCAATAAGCAGGTGAAAAGTCACTGGGGAAATGCAAATCAGGGCCACAGTGAGATGTTATTTCAGTACCAACTAGCAGCTAAATTTTAAAAAGAAATATAGTAAGTATTGCTGGGGATGTAAAGAAGCTTGGAGTTTTGCATACTGCGGATGGAAATGGAAAAGAGCACAATTGGTTTCTCCGGAACCAATATGGCAGTTCTTTAAATAGAGTTACCATGTGATCCAGCAAGGCCATCCTAATTAAACATCTAATACAAATAAAAGCCCACCTCCACACAAAAACTTAAACATGACTGTTCTTAGCAACAACCCAAATGTCCATTCACTGATGACCAGACAAATGTGGTATAAAAATGGAATGTCCCTCAGTAATGAAAAGAAATGGAACACTAGCATGATAGTTGAAATCATTCTAAGTGGAGGCCAGTCACAGAAGACCACACGTTTCATCAGTTCATTGCCCAGAATAGATACGCTCATGAAAGAGAGTAGACTGGGGCTGGAGACACATCAGTGGTGAAGAGCACTTGCTGCTCAATCATCAAGACCAGAGCTTGGATCCCAGCATCTACCTCCAGTGGCTCACACTTCCTGTAACTTTACTTCCGAGGAATAAGACTCTGTATTTTGTCTCTACAGACAGAAGCACACACATGTGCAGTAAATTCACATAAAGTAAATCTCTTTAAAATGTTTTGAGGCCAGGTGGTAGCAGCGGTACATGCCTTTAGTCCTGGCATTTGGGAGGCAGAGGCAGGCAGATCTCTGAATTTGAGACCAGCCTGGTTTATGAGTGAGTTCCAGAACAGCCAGGGCTACACAGAGAAACCCTGTATCAGGGTGGGGGGTGGGGAGTGGGGCAACAGAGGAAAGTAGATGAATGGTCAGCCTAGAACTAGGTTAGAGGGTAACAGCCAAGAAGTCCAGAGTTTCACTGGGGGAGGAAGAGGAATAAAAATGTCCTAAACCTAACTACAGTGAGGGATGGATACAAAAGCATGAATATACTGAAAACCAGGGGATTGTGCCACTTAAGTGAGTGACATGGTAGGAGAGTCACATCCTGCTAAGGTGTCCACAAGGCAGGACACAGCAGGACACTCACAGTCACAAAGACCACTGCTCTGGAGGCTGCCCCGTACCCCCTCCAACACAGCAGGTGCCCACACACTCCTGGCACTGTTCATGTAGAAAAAGACAGGGCGGAAGGGAGCAGCAGGGTGGCTCCTTCCTCAAGGGCCAGTTAAAGCTACTGTCCTTAACATTTACAGGACACGACAGAAACCTTCTGTGAGGTCGAGAGCTCTGGCTCACTCATTACGTAAGTTAGGGTCTAAGCTCCTGGCCATCTATCCCAATTTGTTCAAAGAAATTTCTTTTACAGACATTTTCCCTCAAGATATTCATCCTGGCTTTAACCACAAGGCTCAAGATCCAAGACAAAAATACTGTTTGGAGGAAAATTCAGAGGGATGGAGAGAGATTCATAAAAGATTTTTAAAAATTACTCAAGTCAGAAAACTGGCTATATTTAGGCATGGTCATCTGACCAGTGTAGGAAATGTAAATTTTATTAACGTTAAAGAAACATTAATAACAGTGCAGCACTGGATCCATCTCTGTGTACTGGGAACTGAGTCCAGCTACATTCAGGTCCAGAGCTCAGAATTAAGTCTCATGATCTTAATTTCACCAGTTCAAAGAGCTAAGTTCTATGGGTGATGCCCTCCATGGCGGCCACCATTTGACTCTTCCAAGGAGCAATGATTTCCACAGAAACCCGTCTTCATGCTCAGCTCTACTGAAGGAGCAGGGCCAACAATGACATCACGTGGAATCAGGATGAGAAACCAACCCTGGCTAAAGCATCAGAAGTCGGTGATGAGTAACACGCAAGTTCAAGTGTCTCTTTAGAGCAGGAACTTTTAAAGTACTGTCAACCTCAGATCTCATTAAGAAATGCATTCTTAAATTAGGACGTAAGTGCAAAAATATTTGCCTCTGTAACGTGTTACACAACGACTGGCCATTTCAGTCACTTGAGCTTGTAATTCACTAGAAGGAAGCGAGGCGGGGAGGTGATCAGTTCAATAAACTGTTTTCAGACCCATCCAAGGCCCACGATTCAAAGCCCACTGCATGCACCAGTCATTGATAAGGAGACACAACAGCTGCAATCGCTGGCTCAGGAGGAGGCCACGGAGCACAGCTGTGAGAAAAACAGCATTCTGGAAGAGTTCTCTCTGACATGCTGCTGTCTCCCCAAACCGACAGACCCTGGGGGATGCTCTCCACACTGGAACTACCCACTCTAAGACTACTGCTTCCATCTCTGTAGAGGTTCTGGGTTGAGAAGAACATTATCAAAGAGAAACAACATTTTCAGTGAATTAAAGGTAGGACAGTCACATGGACGCTTGGGACTCAAGTCTTCAACCAAGCAGAAAAGACACTCTGCCATCTGGAGTGAGAGTAAGCTGATTGCTGCCTCCTGAGCATGGGGCAGGCTGTGGCTTCCTTCTTCCTGGAACTACTGTCAGCAAACCTGAGACTGCGGGTCTTCAGAAGCCCTTTAACAAGACTCTTATCAGGGGAGGCCCAGCTGGGACACAGAAAACATTACAAATACCTACTACCAGTGGTGGACAGCTACGCATATCTCCTGTTAGTGAGGTAAGACGTATACGCTGAGTTTTCCTCATTCCTCTTTGTGGTGGTTTGAATAAGAATGGCCCCCACAGGATCATATATTTGAATGCTTGATGAATGAATTGAACAGTCATCAGATATTAGTTCTATTAAGAAAGGTTAGGAGGTGTGGCCTTGTGTTGGAGGAGGTGTGGCCTTGTTGGAGGAAGTGTGTCACTGGGGGTGGGCTCTGAGGTTTCAGATGCTCAAGCCAGGCCTAGTATCTCTCTCTTCCTGCTACCTATGGATCAGGATGGAGAATTCTCAGCTACTTCTCCAGCACCATGTCCGCCTGCATGCCACCCTACTCCCCACTATGATGATAAGGGACTAAACCTCTGAAACTGTAAGCCAGCCCCAACTAAATGCTTTCTTTTATAAGAGTTGTCATGGTCATGGTGTCTCTTCACGGCAATAGAACACTAGGACACTTTTGTATTATTTTATATAAGCACCTTGGACACTGAACTCTACAATACAGACTTTGTGTAACACAATGCTGAAGCAAAACTGGAACTCAAAGACTAATTAACAAAGCCAAGAAATGGATAACAGGACTCTCCCACAGCCACACACCGTAAGCAATGACAGTGTGCCAGGGCAAATGACACTGTGTGAGGAGGAGTTGTTGAGAATATCTTTGCTCCCCAGGAAAGACATCTGCATTCTGTTAGGGCCGACCCTAACGGAACGTTTTCTGTTATGTGAAAGATCCAATATGTTCAGAAGGATGGGTCAAAATCCTGAGAACCAAAGAAGAGGGCTGGTGGTGGAGCAGCTGTCTTGGCTCTGGCCGCACCCTCAAACTTAGCTTGGGGATGCTGGGCTGGGACTCGGGAAACCCACACTTCCGTTTCACCCGTTGGTTCCCTGGGAGACTCTAAAGACTACAATACTGCTCCTTCCCTTGTAGTTCTGCTGGCCTTGGTCTCCCAAGGTCACCCTAGAACCCATCTTGACCCAGGGCATGGCAGTTCCTTTCTGTGAAGCAGGTTTATAGGTTTACAGCACTTAACACGCCCAGTCTCCTTACATCTCCAGAACACTTACCATCACCTGGCACCCAAACCTGGGTCTGAGTTTCTGGGAACTCTGCTTCAAGCTTCAAAGGGTTAATAATGCAGCCTCATCGTGCACCCCCAGTTGTGACAGGAGTTGCCTCCTTCAAACCTACCTCTATGGTGTCTTAATGCCTTGTACCTTTGCATTTAGCAACATTCTTTTGTAATAGTATAGTTTACTATCCTAGGTTATAAACATGGTTTTAAAAGACAGATCACCAGAGGACACACAGAATGACCACATGAAAAGATAATCACCATCAGACATTAGGAAAATGCAAATCAAAACTATAATGGGCCGGGCGTTGGTGGCGCACGCCTTTAATCCCAGCACTCGGGAGGCAGAGCCAGGCGGATCTCTGTGAGTTCGAGGCCAGCCTGGGCTACCAAGTGAGCTCCAGGAAAGGCGCAAAGCTACACAGAGAAACCCTGTTTCGAAAAACCAAAAAAAAAAAAAAAAAAAAAAAAACTATAATGGTATCTCACCACACACCTATCAGGACATACAAAACTTTAAGATTGGCCAAACTGACAGGTTAAAGCACTTGCTGACAAGCCTGAGGACCTGAGTTCAATCCCCAGTACCCCCAGAGTGGAAGGAGAAGAGTGATTCCTGGAAGTTGTCCTATGACCTCTACACATGTGCCATGGCACATGCACACCCATACACATATACACACACCAAACAAGTAAATGCTTAAAAAAATTAAAGATTGCCAAACTGAGTGTTTCAAAGGATTTGCAGGCGCTGGAACACGTTTACACTGCTGCTGGATCCACTTTGGGAAAGTTCGCAGAAGCCTCAAAACAGTTCCCAGATGATCCAGCAACTCAATTCTTCGGTGCTACCTCGGGAAAGGTGAAACCACAAGTCCATATGAAGGCTCGTATCAGATGTCCACAGCACTATTCAGGATCGCCACAGGTGGAAAGGCTACACATGTCCAGCCAGTGGAGAGCAGATACATAAAATGCAATGCTTTCTGGCAATAAAAAGAAACATAATAATGATGGGTGGGCCAGTAAAATCCTAATGCAGCTAAAAGGAGCCAGACGCAAAGGCCGTGATTAAAAGACGCCATTTACATGAATGTTCAGAAAAGGAAACTCCAGAGACAGAAGGCAGAGCAGTAGTGACTGGAGCTGGGGTGGGACTGAGAAAAGCTGCTAATGGGGAGACTTCTCCTTTGAGAATAAGAGAAATGTTTTAAAATTGGGTCGTGGTGATGACTGCAGAGATCTGCAAATTTACTAAAATTCAATGAATCGTACATTTAAATTCTAGAATGAACGTCAGGATTTACACAATATACTTCAATATCATGGTGAAATAAAATACTCCAGGTCTACATCATATTAAATAAATAAGAACCACAATCTACCTGTGTCTGCTTATACTGAGACCTACACATGATAAACACAGTGAGCCTCAGGACCAAACCACCACAGCAAAGCGGCGGCTTCCATTCCCAGGCCAAAGTCTGGCATGAGGTATTAGAGGAATGTACATGTAGAATGAAAGATGTTTTGATTGCTTCAGAACAGATGGACAGTTCCAGCATTAGCCAGAAAGATAACCTTATGAAGTGAGAAAATTCTGCCTCACACAGAGGACAATTTTTCTTTTTCCTCAGGAGCATGTTTTGACAGGTGACGAGACCGCGTCACAAAAACAGCGAGGCCTATCTGACCGCTGGCATCAAACACATCAAACACATGACTGGAAACAAACGTGGATGTGACAGAGTACTATCACGACGTAGAAGAGACCCCTGCCGATCTAGCCGATCAAAGACAAGCAATATCTTTCAATATGAATGACCCCCATCTTGAATTCTTTGCCCATGCCTCGATGACGCAAAAAGAGTCTCTACTTACCACAGTGAGTTTAAGAGGAGAAGAACTAAAATTTAACCACAAGTTCAACGCACACGTATTTTGAAAAGACTTCCCAAAAATCCATGTAAAAATATCCAAAAGGAGCATTACTAGCATGGATCTATAATAAACATCCCGCTTTTTGAAATTAATCTTTTTAAAGTACTAATTTTTTCAATTATTTTGGTACTTTTATAATTTAAAGCTATTTTCTTAATACCCCAGTATATAACTATGTATGTAAAGGAAAAGTAAAGTTAAGAGGTGCCATTTCAACACTACCCAGGAATCAACAAAGCCACGAGACACAGTTCACTTACCACTGTCCGATGACAGGGGTCACGAGTAGAGAAGTAAACAAACCTGACCCAAGTCATGCAGCTTACGTGTGGAGTATTAATGAGAGCTCTCGGCCTCCCGACTCTGCTCTTTCCAACCTGCCCCATCAAATCCCACTAACAATGAAGACAACCCAAGGAAGAACCAAAGAGTATAAAGCACTTATACATGTAAGATTCTGAAGGGAAATGTGAAATTGTAGTTGTTTATTTAATTGCATTAGTTCCTTAAGATAGATCTGCCTTCTAACTGGGTGACCAAAAGCTAAAGTCTGTTCCACCAACTAGGAGGTCTAAAGCACAGGACCAAAGGGAATCAAATGTCACTGCTCAGCAAGCGTTCAGACACAGCTCTTCTCATCCCAGGCGCCCTATGAGCACCTCGAAGATAGCTAAGTTGGTTAATGCACAGCCAAGGCTAAGGCGATTCATGTACAGCCAAGGCAAGCGTAAGGGGATGCTTCGTGTTCTACTGAGAACACAACATGGAAGCTAAGGCTTCTTCTTGTTCCTAATGAGAACCATAGTGAAGTCAAAGGCAGATCCCTTCAACTTCCGAAAATAAACAAAATCAAGGCCATTTCTGGGAAGACATGCTACCTAATTTCATAATAAAGAGATTGATCAAACTCATTATGAACCAAAGAAATGTCATGATATTAATGCATTTCCTTCTTTTAACTCATCAGAGACAGCAGTGTGGGTCATTGGCTAGAAGGCACCAGGAAGAAGGTTAAGTGTTGTGCTAAGTGGACTTGGTGCAGGCCCCGCCAATGAGATTATGTACTATTAAAACTGATTCTAAAATCCATTCAGATCTGAAACTCCTTAAATCTCTTCTATTTGCAAAAGATAAGACTACAGCCTTTTTCCTCAACACAGATGGGAAGTCCTACAAATAACTAATTTCTAGGCTATAAATTAAAGGGGTTTGAACGCCTGTTGTTTCTTCATTGCAAATAACAAACTCTTCATAATCCAGCAGGATTTCTGAAAAATCTGCCTTCAGAGATGAAACTCTTCCACACTGGGTAACCCAAGTGTGTCAACCTATGTTACAAAGTCTTTAACTTCATATGTCTCCTTAATTAACAATTAAAAACATCTAGGGGTTGGAGAAATAGCTTAGCAGTTAAGAGCAGTGGCTGCTCTTCCAGAGGACCCAGGTTCAATTCCCAGCACCCACATGGCAGCTCACCACTATCTATAATTGCAATTCCAGGAGTTCTAACACCTTCACAGAGACACATATGCAAGCAAAAACACCCATGCACATAAAATAAAAAATAAAATAAATCTTTTTTTAATTAACATCTAGAAATGGTAAACTTACATATAGAATTTTCCCATACAAAGACTGAAACTACCTAAAAATGAAAGTTTTTATTTCGTGTCATTAAATGTTTAGTAGCAGATTCCAATAGTCTAAATGCCATTGGCTCTGAGGAACAAATGTGCTCATAACTGCTAAATCGCTCCTTGATACAAAAGGTAAAAACATGAGGACACGGGATGTCTTGCTGTAGGTGAAATAAATAACAGGCCTAAGTGTACAATGATGCTTTCCTACCCACTGACTGAGAACAAAAAACTGAGAAACGTTTATACCATATTTCCTGTTCCTGGCAGATCATTTCATCCAAGTAACCCCAGTAAAAGTGAGGGAAGTCTGAATATGAAAGATTAGATGCTGCAATGTGAGCTCCTCCAGAAAGGATAACCAAGCCCAGTATGTAAAGAATCCTCCAATAGCCAATGTTGTCCTCAAGTAGGATGCAGGGGATGAAACTCCTGCCCCTGAAGTGTTTATACACACCAGAGACCAGTAATGGGAACATCCAGGCGGCAACCAGGCTAATGGTACCCAGCACCCTCTGTTCCTGCAATGCCATGGGTACCACTTTATTGGCATTGGCTGTAACAGCAATTTTCTCTGGGTGAAAATAGCACAAACTGTGTCACTGTTCATGCATACTGGCTGATGAGATGCCACAGAAGACCAATATCCTCATCTATTGTACAGTGTAGCCACGGGTAAGCAAGGTCACTGAGCGTCTGCACTGGGATGTTCAGCCATGTAGCCACAAACATCCAGATTAGAATTCTTTCCGTATAATACTTTGGTCAGGCCTCCTTGAAGCTTCTACATTAACATGCTAAGGCAAAGGAACATTTTATATTAATAGAAGGGGCAATAGAGCAAGTGTCTGGCCAACTTCAAGGGTCCTCAATATAGTTCGGATGCAGGGGCTCTTTTCTCCCATCCTCTAATCGGGAAATATATTCAAAGTGCTCCATCTAGTGGATTGATGGAAGATCTTTAGGATAAGGGAAAAGCAAATTTTTAACAGCTCAAGGCATCCAACATATCTCTCAAACACAGCCAAACGGGAGCCTTGGAAACCAATGATAAAGACCGAAAGTTCAGTATCTCAGGCACATAGGACAGCAGTAGGAGGGACAGAAGAGCAGACAAGCTCCCAGGAGTCAGGCGTGAAGTCACTGTAACTGGTTAAACACAGCGGCACCCTAAACTTGTTCCTTCCCCAGTTTTCTCCAGCACAGTGGGAACTCAGCAGGAGACCCGTTCAGCCATGATGGTAAAAGCCTGGCAAACAAGAGTCGGCAGAGGTGATGGCTGACAACCCTAACTGTTGTACATATCTGTACAAAACTTTGTCCACAATTATTCATAAACAACTCTATCTGTGAACAACCCAAAAATGGAAGCTGATTAATAAATGATAGATTCATCAATAAAAGGAAATGAACTACAGTAACTACAACAACATGGCTGATCTCAGAATCATTATTCTAAATGACAGATGCAAGACAAAATACCAGAATTCATACTATGTAATTTCATGCTTATAAAAACTCACGGTAACAGAAAGCAGATCTGAGATTCCTCAGGGATGAGGGAGGAGCAAGAAAGACGTGATAAATGGGTACAAGGACACGCGGGCTGGGGTTGTGGACATGCTCATTACTTTAAATGTGATGGCGGTTTTACATGTGGGTGTTAATGCAAGTTGTACATTTTAAGTGTGTGCAGCTTAAAGTCTGTCAATTATTCTCAGTAAAGCTACTTGGTGGGAAATGACCATTATGGGAGCATTTTCACACGACAGACTCCCAGGCTGATATGCACTTGTTACCTTAAATCTGTTTAACCCTCATATTCTCATCTTTATTGGGAAACAGACTAATTACCAAGCTGAAACACTGCTTTTACATCACTTTTAACTCAGCATAAAACTGGCTTCTGAAAAGGAGGGAAGACACACTTCAAGGGACACAGTGTGTCCCTTGAAGAACTAGATGATTTCAGTTTTCCCATGTGCCATCTGGGGCCCTCACACAGGAAAGCACATTCACACACTGAGCCCACGTGTTTATTATGTGGAGAGAGATTAAGGAAGAAGACCAGGTCCACAGAGAAATCACGGCACATCAGCGGATTAACCCAAATTCTTCAGTTTCACTCTGAGCATCCCTTAAGGCCAGAAAAAACATCTGAGGAATGTCTTGAACGTGGTGCACATTTGCAGCACGGTATTAATTACTGTTCTAGATCATTCTCTGAATGACTGTAAACCAAAAGGAGAGATTTAACTGTTTCACCTCCTCCATTTACACTCATTCCTTTTTCCTGAGAGTTACCCAATTAAAATCTGTAATATTGCATCTTCCTACATATCCAGAATGGAGAAAGGCTTTCAGGAAAATAATTTATTTGTTGGGGAGTGTATCATGGCATGTACGTGGCAGTCAGTGGTCAACTGGCAGAAATCACGTCTTACTTTTCTTTGTATGGATCATGGGGATCGAACTCAGGCCATCAGGTTTAGCAGCAAGCACATTTACCCCTGTCCTACCAGCCCAGGAAACATCTTTTACAGATTAATTTTTTATATATTAAAAACAGCATGCATTTGGGATATAGATCCAGTAAACCTAATACTTTACTTTCTTGAATTAGCAATATTATTTCATACATATAGTAATAACGGCAAACTCTCCAATATAAGACAAACGTCTTAAAAGTCCTTATACTATAGTTCACACGAGGAATAAAGCACTCCTCTTCAAAATTCTATCTAAATATTACACCATAGACTTGGTAACAGCATAAATCATTCATGATCCCACAGAATTCGGGCAGTCCTTCACCAAACACTTCCAAACTCTGCTGTAGAAGAGGAAGAGAAAACAGAGAATCAAGGCGGAGAAGGTGGAGAGAGCAGGAGGAGGGATGGAGGACAGAAGCCAGAACCCACCCAGGCTGCCTGCAGCAGGGCTGGCTAAGTGAGACTGCCTTCCCTGAGTTAGCAACAGAACCAAAGATGCCTTTACCCCTCTCTGCAAACAAGACGGAAATGGTCTGGTAGGCCACACGAAAGTTCAGAGTTGATTTTCTGGGTGCTGGCATTCTATTAATGCCTAGGATGGGCCCTGTAGAACCCTGTATCCACTGGTGTCTGAGCTATCAGTTAACAAAACACAGCCATACGGAGTGCAGGGGCTCGACATGTGTGGCCAGGTCACCTCCAAAGGAGGACAGGAGGCACACAGGAGGGCAGGCAGAAACAGGACATGTTCTGCTCCCATTCCGAGAGAAGACACAAGGTAGGCAGATGAATCCCTCAGCCCATACTCCTTTATAGCACCCCCAACTTTGTTCTTTTATTGTTTACAGGTTTTCTTTTTTATTATTTTATGAGTGTGAGTGTTTTGCCTGTATGTATGTATATGTGCCATGGAGGTCAGAAGAGGGGTCAGATACTCAGGAACTAGAGTTATGGATGGTTGTGAGCTAACACTTGGGTGCTGAGAACCAAACATGGATCTCTCTGTAAGAAAAACATAAGTTTTTCTTTTTAATTTTGTTTAATTATATGTGTGAGTGTCTTACCTACATGAATGTCTGTAAACCACATGTGTGTCTGGTACCAAGGAGGCCAGAGGGAAAATCAGATACCCAGAAACTGGAGTTATGGGTGGTTGTGAGAATGTGGGTGTGAAGAATTGACTCGAGGGTCTCGGGAAGAGCAGCTAGTGCTCTAACCTCCAGACCATCTCCCCAGCCCAAAGTTTTGTGGGGGTTTTGTTTTATTTTGTGGGTTTAGGTTTGGTTGTTATTGTTTTGAGATGAGCTCTCACTATGTGGTCCAGACTGACCTCAGACTTGTGATCTTCCTGCCTCAGCCTCCCAATGCTGGGATGAAGGCATCTGTCACCACGCTCTTCTCCTCTCAGTATCTAAAAGATGTTCCACAAGGCAAGAATGAATTCCATTGTCTAAAGCAGCGGTTCTGAACCTGTGGGTTGCAACCCCTTTGGGGTTCAAATGACCTTTTCACATATATTTACATTATGATTCACAACAGTAGCAAGATTATAGTTATGAAGTACCATTGAAAATAATTTTATGGTTGGGGGGGTCACCACAACATGAGGAAATGTATTAAAGGACCGCAGCCTTAGGGAGGTTGAGAACCTCTGTTGTAAAGGCCTCTTTCCCCAAAGAGAAGCACCCAGACACAGGCCATTTCTTAACACCCAGAATTCATGGATGTGATCTTATCTCAAAATAGGAGCTTTGCTGTAAAGGATGGAAGGTGAGGTCATCCCACCATGGCCACGAGTCTAACGAGTGTCCTTATAAGACACAGAAGAGAGGTTCTGACATTGAGGGGATGACCTCCAACTCAACTACAGGCTACTAATAAAAGGCTTCTAGAAAATTCTCATGCCTATGAAGTTTCCAGTCTTCATCACATTGATCCTTGAATGTTTCCAAACTTGATGGCTCAAAGAAACAAAAATACATTTTATTACATTTATTTATTGGAGGAGGGGATATATGTGGAGGTCAAAGAGCAATTTAAAATAGTCAGTTTTCTTCTCCCACCACAGGACAAAACTCAGATCATCAAGTTTGGTAGCAAGTACCTTTACCACTGAGCCATCTCTCGCCATCCCATAAACATTTTTGTTGTAGGCCAGAAGTCTAAAATCTAGCAGGACTATGATCCCTCTGTGGACTCAAGAAGAGAACCCTCCCTTGTCTCTCCCAGCTTTGGTGGCATCCTTGGCTTACGGCTGCATCACTCCAACCCCTGCATCTATTTTAGCCAATAATTCCAGAAAGTTACAAGTCAGTGTTATCTCCATCCTACACAAGCACCAAGGATTAACTCACTTGAGATCAGGCAAGATGCGGTGCGGTGGCATTTCCCGAGACTTCTCCCCATGGTGTCTTTTCCCTGTACGTCAACAAAAGTCAAGGCCGATGACATGTTCCTCCTTTACCTTCAGCATAGCAGCCTTCCTCCTGCCACTCCTGGGGGACAGCTGTCCCTCTGACTAGATGGAAACCATGAGTCTCGGTGGACTCGCGTGTCTATGAAGATGACCCCAATATCAACGGAGACAAGGTAGGCTTAAGGGGCAACAACGGAGCTTAGGGTGTCTAGTGACACTTTCTTCCATGCCACCCCTGGACTATCCACTAAAGCTGGTGTGTTGCTGCCTCTCGTGGTCATACCCTTTTCCTTGGACATCTGGTGTAGGAGCGAGGCAGTGACCCCATCAAAAGAGGAAGGAACTGGAAAATATTTTTGAACATGACTGAAATACATTCTCAAAATGAGTTCCTATTCCCCAAGCATTTACATTTTCGACTATAAAAAGAAAAAGACGTGTTCCTGTTTAAATGGGCTAAGGATAGTTTAAGGGCCCAGGTATCTCTTCACTGCCAACTGAGACGTCAGCTCAAATACCCACTGAATCAGACGCAAAGCTTTATGGGTTTTTTTTTGTTTGTTTTTGTTTTTGTTTTTGTTTTTGTTTTTTTTGGAGACAGGGTTTCTCCGTGTAGCTTTGCGCCTGTCCTGGAACTCACTTGGTAGCCCAGGCTGGCCTCGAACTCACAGAGATCCGCCTGGCTCTGCCTCCCGAGTGCTGGGATTAAAGGCGTGCACCACCACCGCCCGGCCATATTTTCAATCATATAAAAATGGCCTACATGAACTTCTTTATAGCCACTTAGCTGCCTTCACACGACCCCGTGAAACTTCACCTTGATAGTTGTTACCCACTGATGAGAGGGGTCCCTGAAGACCTGGGAACCGTGGCCTTCTGTGCCTTCTACGAAGACTCACTGGTTGGGCATGAGACACCACCTAGACAGTCCCCACCCCTCAGGAGTCCCCTTCTTCTGGTCTCAGACAGTGACATCTCCCATGCCACCTCATGCCAGCGCCGTCCGACAATGCGTGTACCTCTTATGCTTCCTCTCTGTCCCTGGACTCAGTCCCGAACCCAGGAATGTTCTACCGTCACTCAGCACTCCTTCAGGCAAAGGGAAGAAAATGGGGATGGTATTATCATAGGGGGTAAAAAAAATCCCTTAAGTCGGCCTGAAGATAGCCAGCCCTGGAAGAGAAGCATCAAGATGCCTGGGCCCCGTGGAGGTTACAGCCAAGCCCTCTGTCCACTAGAGGGCTTCATCTTGGCACCCTGCTCCAGTCCATCAGTCCCAGGCTATCTCCCCAGTCTTGTACTCGGGGTTGTGAACCCCTCTGGCTTTTCATCATTTAGCATGCAGAGCCCAGGAGCAAAGGGCACAAGGTAAGGAGGCAGAGAAAGGGAGGCAGATAGCCAGGTATACCAATAGGACCCAAAGAACAAAATGAGACATTGAAGTGGTACACCTGAAATCCCAGCGCTCAAACCCAGCCTGGGCTACGTAACAAGTTCCAGGCCAGCCTGGGCCACAAAAGATCCTGTCTCAAGAAAACAAAAACCAACAAAAAAAAAAGTGTAGCTACTTTGAATGCCTATATCCTTACCCAGTACCAAGAACAAGGAAGGGCAGCAAAAAACATCTCATAAGGACCATGGGGTTAAATAGAGTGTGATGGTAGAGGAGGAGACTGGTTCCTTCACGGTGAATCATCAGCCACAAGCCCTCCCAGGCAGCCCCTCCCTCTTGCCCTCCCCTTTGAAGCCCTCCATGACAGCATGCAGGTGACTCCTAGTTCATCCCTGCTCCATTGCCTTCTACACACGCCATTATTAGAGCTGAGACAACAATAGTGTGACCCTCCTTCCCCTCAGGCCTTGGAAGAACATCTTACACACTGCCTGGTGCCAGAGGCCTCCAATAAATGTTGGCTGAATGAATGTGAGCAGCTCACTTACCACTTACATTTAATTACCATGTAACCCAATTGTGATTCTTACTTCCAGGACAGATTACCGTGGCCATAAACTGTCTATCAACAATAGCTCAGGGAGGCACAGGCATGGTTTACTGGTCACAAAGCGTGTTCAACTGCTCATGCAGCATTGCTCAGCTTTATAACCAGAAAGTCGGGATCAACTCTGAGTTTTAATAAACAAACAATCTTACACACGATGACACTGAGAGAAGCCAGCAGCCAGTGCTGCTCACTCAATTCTGGCATCACCAAGCCAAGAACCTGCAGGCCACTCAATTCTCCTCCCATCA
>CABHPR010122971.1:0-17563 GCA_902168415.1 Peromyscus melanophrys
TTATGGTGTCTTATCACTACAGTAGAAACCCGAAACAAGACCGTTTTGATTTTTAATTGATGTAGGAGGGCCCAGCCCACTACGGGTGGCACCATTCCCTGGGCAAATGGTTCTAGGCTATTAAAAAAGCAACAAGAAGATGAAAGGGTTTTTCAGGCATTGGTTTCCACATCACAGTCCATCATGGAAGGAAGTCAGCGCAGGAACTCAAGGCAGTATCCTGGAGGCAGGAGCTGAAGCAGAAGCTACAGAAAAATGTTGCTTCCTGGCTTACTTCCCATGGCTTGCTCTGCCTGCTTTCTTATACCACCCAGAAGCACCTGCCCAATGGCGGCACCATCCCCAGTGGGCTGAGCCCTTGTACATCAATCATTAACTAAGAAAATGCCCTAAAATTGCCAAAAAGCTATCTGATGGAGGGATTTCCTCAGTTGAAGTTTCTCCTCCCAAGTAACTCTAGCATCTGTCAAGTGGACAAAACAGAACAACCCCCCCCCCACCCTTCCACCCCCCCACCCCCACCCCCGCAGACATGCCTACAGGCCAGCATGGCCTGTGCACTTCCTCACTGAGACTCCCTCTCAGGTGACTCTAGGACGTGTCAAGTGGCTAGCAAAGCTAACTAGGATAAGAAATAACGAAGATCTACATAAAGAAATTGTTCAAAGGCCACTAATATAAAAAGAATAGTCATCTAAATGGAGAAGTACACCCTGATCTTAAGTAAAGTCACCTAGTATTAGAATACTCAACTTTATCAAAATTAAATAATGAGTTTTATGTGATCACAAATAAATATACCAGAAAAAATTTTTTCTCAGATGACTGTTTTCATCTTAAGTTCAATGGAGAAAATATAAGGAATAACTAAGGCGGTGAAAAGATAGATTAGCTTGCCCTCTTTCACTGGTTCATGCCTAGCTAGTTTTCTTATGTAGCCGGGAGCAGCTTATTATTATAAATAGTTTGTTCCTGGAAATAGACTTCTATAAATGGGCATGATTACAAGTATAAAGTAGATACATACAGATCCTGTATTTTGTATATAGTATCTGAATTACATGTAACTAGAAAAATGATGGCTTACTGAGCAAATAATCATGAGGTAATTGTATGGCTCATCTGGAATAAATTAATTTGAAATCTCACCTTATTTTTTTTTTCACCAAAATAAGTTCCAGGTTGATTAAACAGAAGTATTTACAACCATGAAAAATATTGTAAAAATATTGTAAATACTGAATAATTATTATTTATAATGTTATTTTATTTATTTATTTTTGCTTTTTAAGGCACTTTTTTTTTTTTTTTTTTTTTTTTTTGGTTTTTCGAGACAGGGTTTCTCTGTGTAGTTTTGGTGCCTGTCCTGGAACTCACTCTATAGACCAGGCTGACCTCAAACTCACAGAGATCTGCCTAGTTCCGCCTCCCAAGTGCTGGGATTAAAGGCATGCGCCACCGCAGCCCGGCTAAGGCACATTCTTATACTGTAGTCTAAGCCTAGGATTTACGACTTAGCCCAGGCTGGCCCCAATCTCATGGCATTCCTCTTGCCTTACCTTCCCAAGTGCTACGATTACCAGAGTGAGTCCCATGCCTGGCTAAAGTGATTGTTTTTAATAACATAGGAGTTAAAAATCCTTCCATTGCTGCAGAGTTTTGTATACTGTTTAGAAAGGCCTTCATGTTAACACAATATATACAGCATACAAAATGTGTTATGGGCAACAAATGGATAAAATATCCTTCTATCAGTTAGAAAAGCCAGTCACTCAAAGGAGAAATGGGCAAAACCAAAACCAAACAAAATCAAATATGAACCGATAATTCCCAGAGAGAGGAGAGACTTTCAGATAAGTGTGTAATATGAAAAATCTTCACATCCATAAGTGAAATATGAACTAAGAGTACCATATGCCATCCACCCCACAAGAACAACAGTCCAGACACTGGTAATCTATGTGAGGGACTGGCACAGAATGTTTTCCCTGCACGTTTCTGTTGCTTGCAGTAAAATAATTGTTCCAATCAGTCTGGCAGGCTATTTGGCTTAATACAGCAGCTTTAAAATGTGCATTTCTAGGAAGTTACTCTATCTGTGGGGATTTATTTTTATTAAGGTATCATCAACAAAAAAATTGAACAATGGTATTTGGTATACCACTTTAGAAACATACTGAATGCCCAAATAAGGAGCAAATTTGAAAAATGTGGTTTTAAGATATTTATTTCCAGCCGGGTGGTGGTGGCGCACGCCTTTAATCCCAGCACTCAGGAGGCAGAGCCAGGCGGAACTCTGTGAGTTCGAGGCCAGCCTGGGCTACAGAGCGAGATCCAAGACAGGCACCAAAACAACACTGAGAAAACTTGTCTTGAAAAAAACAAAAACAAAACAAAACAAAAAACAAACAAACAGACAGACAAACAAAGATTTTTATTTCCATTACCCATTGAGTTTAACCAGAGCCATCTGTGTGGCCCCTCTCTGAAATTATTCACTCAAGTCTGGTGGACTTACAGATGAGTAGACAAATGAAGGCTGTAACACCCCCCCCCCCCCATTCCTAGAGTAATCTCTAGCTAATAGTTCATCTACGAGGAGGGGCCAATTCTTGGGTAGACCCATTGCAAGCAACTGCAGCTGGTGTTTGACCATAGCTGCAATTGTTGTATGTTGCCCAAAAGATGGCTTTTCCCAGCCTTCCTCTTATTTTCCAGCTCCTACATATCTCTCCACTTTCTTCACTGTTCCCTGAGCCTTAAAAGGAAGTATATAGATGTCTTGTTTAGGACTGGGCACTCAACCATTACTTCCCGTCTTAGTTTGCTTTCTCTTACTGTTCTAAAGCTCTGCCCACAAACAACAGGGAGGAAAGGATTTATTTGGGTTACACTTTCACGTCACAGTCCAGCACGGAGGGATGTTAAGGCAGGAACTCAAGCAGGAACATGGAGGTAGGATCTAAAGCAGAAGCTGTGGAAGAATGCTGCTTCTTAGCTTTCTCCTCTTAGCTTGTTCAGTCTGCATTCTTTTACACCCCAGGAATATCTGCCTGGGGATGGTACCACCCACAGTGGACTGGGCCCTTCCCTACAGATCATCAATCAAGAAAATGCCTCCAGGGCTTCAATCTGATGAAGACTCTTTCTCAATTGAGGGTCCCTCTTCTCAGATGACTCCAGCTTGTGTCACTTTGACAGGAAACTAACCAACACACTACGAGCACCTTGAACAACATGATTCTGTATACTCACTGCCATTCACAGGAAAGAAGGGCTTCTGTGATTGAAGCCGATTGTAGTATTTGTCTGTGAAGATGAAAATAAATATTTAGTAGATAGTTGTATACTCTATTAATTTAGCTTGTTTTGTTCTACTAAGTTCTGTGAACTCTCCAGTCATAGATGTTTGGCCATATTTACAATACCAGGCACATATTTGATCCTGTGAAGCATGCTTCGAATCCAATCAGAGAGCCAATCAGAGAGCTGTTGGCTATACCATGTCATTTGTGTTACTATTCCACGAGTGTGCATGTCCTGTCTGCCGGTTTCTTTATAGGGTTCAACTCTTGGTAAGACCAATGATGCCATTTCCCCCAGCAGCCTTCCTATTACCTCTGGTACTACAAAAACCAGCCATCAAGGAGGAATATTCCAGTTCAGTTACAACTTGACTTCCTTATATCTTGCAATCAAGGTTCATAATGACTTCAGCAATAGAGTCTTTGTGTTCAGTTCTTGGTGGGTAACCGAGAGAGGTGACAGCAGCCTGTATTATTTGGGGGGTCTCTGAAACTTCCCTGGCTTACAACACCTGGTATTGGGTTTTTAAATAAAAAAGAAGACATGGATCTAGAAAAGAGACTTATAAGGAGTAGGGTTTCTGGGGGGCTAGAGGGAGATGAAAGAGAATAGAGTGAGAGGGAAATCAGAATGCGTATATACATGCATGACATTGTGAAAGAATAAGCCTAATTAACAAAAGATACATTTGTGCTATCTGATCGTTGAACATGATCTTGATCATATAATTATAATTATGGAGATTACTTTTTTAATTTCATTGAGACACTCTTACTCCATGTCACACTTAATTCTGTTGCATGTATTTTTTCAGTTATTTAAGTATAATTAAGTGGGATATTCCTTTACATTGTGTGAAGATGTGTCACTGTGATTGGTTTAATAAAAGCTAAGTGGCCAATAGCTAGGCAGGAGGTATAGGCAGGACTGCTGGACAGAGAGAGCTCTGGGAAGAAGAAAGGCAGAGTCATCAGACAGACATGGAATACCCAGGATGGGCATAATAAAAACGAGATAATGAGTGCATGGAAGAAAGTAGATTAAAAAAAAATGGGTTCATTTAAATTATAAGAGCTAGTGGGACAAGCCTAAGCTATAGGCTGAGCTTTGATAATTAATAATAAGTCTCTGTGTTGTTTTTTGTGAGCTGGTGGCCCAAAGAAAAATCCATCTACATAATTCATATGAAGAACAAAATAAATTTGGAAAAACAAAATTAAAAGGAAAACAAAATATAGAACAAGGTATATATTACACATAGAATGCTAGCATTTGAGAAAAATATGAACATGAATATGCATATTTCTCTAATATATATGTGTATATATATATATATATATATATATATATATATATATATATATATATATATAACCTGGTAGAACAAGAACTTGGGATAAAAAGCAAGGAGAAAAGAGAGGGGCTGACTCTTCATTCTTTAACCTTTTGTTCTTGCTGAATTGCATACTGTTTATGTATATTAAGTATATTAAAAATGCAAGCCCTTTCAAAGACGAATAAACAGGAGTTAGGCAATGACTATCTTGTGACTTTCCACTGCATCCAAAATAAAAGTTAGTATTTTTAGAGGTACAAGACCTCTTTGCTCTGCCTCTTTCTGATTTCTTTAGTCATATCTGTTCCTTTGACGTGCACACACTCCAGTTTGTGCTCATGAGAGCTGCTTTGTGTCTCCTTAGACAAAATCAGCTTTGTCTTAGTCTGTGTGCTGATGCTGTTACATATCACCATGGACTGGGTAATTGGTCAACAACAGAAACCTTCTTCTCATGGTTCTGGTGCCCAAATCTACAACCTGAGTGCTGACATTGGGTGAGGATCTCCTAGCTGTATCAGACCATAGTGGAAGACAGAGAGAGGGTAAAGGAATGAAACTAGACACAAAAGGCCATTTGTAAAGCTGTGTCTAGCTCTTCTAAAAGGACCCATCAGTGCTGTATTAGAGATTAATTTTCCAGCACATGAATTCTGGGGGACACAGTAAACCAGAGCATGCCCCTTCAAAGTGTACGTATGCTTTCTGCCTGCATGCCCTTTTTCTCCCTCCTGTGAATTTCTCCATCCTACTCTCTTGCCTCTGATGGTCACCCTAGTCAGATACTGTAGATTATGCTCATTGTTAATAAAACACTGATTGGCCGATAGCAGGGCAAGAAAAGATTGGGTAAGACAGTCTAACAGAGAGAATGATGGAAGGAGGAAGGGTGGAGTCATGGAAGTCACAAGAGATGCCAGCCAGTCACCAAACAAGCAGGAAGTCTAAAATATGAGGCAACAAGCTATGAGTCACATGGCAAAACATAAATATAAATATGGGTTAATTTAAGTGTAAGAGTGAGCTAGTAACAAGCCTGAGTTATTGGCTGATTATTTATAATTCATATTCAGCTTCTGAGTCAGTTATTTGGGACTGGGTGGTCAGGACAGGAAGTGTCTGTTTACAGTCAGAGGCCTTTCTTAGTCATCTACTCAAAAAAGTAAGATGATTTGCTTTATCTAAATTAAATTTTGTGATATTTAATCTATTCTGTTCTTATTTATCACACTGTCTTATATTATGTCTTTATCTATTGGCCTGTGTAGTGTCTGGCCTCACTGTTTTCTGAGACTGTAGATGCCCTGTGTTACTATTTCTGTTATTCTCTAGTTAGCATCTATTATATTTCCTGACACATTCCAACTGGTTTGGAATGCAAATATCCCTTAAATGAATTAATGCACCTATCAAAATGCAAACATTTATAACAAACTATCAGAATAAATGTCTCACTGATTGGAATATAAGAACAAAAAATGTGGCTTCCAATATCCTCTTTGAAGATATTCCCCCATTCACCTAAATTCCTGCCAGGTCCCAATAGCTCTAAGTTGAGGGCTAAGTTTGTTACACATGGACTTTTGGGGCCACTGAATATCCAACTTGTCTGTGCTTTTCACTAACATATCACTCTTGTGTTCTTATTATTGCTAAAATTTCTCATAATAACAGTTGAAAGTACATCTCTACATCTCTAATATGCTGCTCACTGATGCTAGATAATTTATTTGCTCTATTTCCCATTTTGAATATGGAAGTTATTTTCACTTTTTGTTTTTGTAAATAGATCTGAGGTAAACGTTCTGTGTGGATGTCATAGTCAAATCTCTTGTGATCTCTGTGGGATGAGTTCTCTGTAGAATGATTATAGGATCAATTGGAATAAATACTATTAACATCATTGATTCATATTGTCAAAGCATTTTTCTCAAAAGGATGTAATGCTGTCACCAACAGAGTGTGAAAACAGCTCTGGGGACTTTATTTCTTTGGAGTATTGTCATTTACAAGAAGCTTGATATCTAACAGTCTGAAATCACACCCAATTGTTCTTTCCTTTTGCATTTATTTGCTTACTAATGTGATCAAGCATCTTGCTATTTGTTTGTTTGCTGGATATCTGTTAAGGCTAGATTAATCTGCTGTGAGCTTTAATGAGCAGCTCAGACACTAAAGATGAAAAGCTGTGAAGAAGGTAGGTGTCTAGTGACCCCTACTGAGGCTTTGAGCATCTCAGGGGGTTTCTGGGCATATTAGTTAGCAAACTTATGAGAAAGAAGAAGCATAAGGCTTAAAGCATGAGCTCATGCCGTGGTAAACCCTGCTTAAAACTGGCTCACGTTCAGAACTGCCAAACTTCTGTCTGTTGTCATACACTTTACAAACCTAATACTCTGATGAGAAATCGCCAGTTTCATATAAACGGAGATAACAGACAGCATGTCTGCCATCTGCATGCTGCATGTTGGGTCTTAAGATATGCTCTGCAGTCTGAGAGCAGTAGGTGTGTAGGGCTGTTGAGTGTTTGAAATGGGACAGACTAGAACTGGAATGCTTTGTCAGTGCAGAAATACAGGCTTGATTCTAGACTCAGGACCAAAGCAGAAAAAGAATGCAAGATATACCCATAATTTGTATTGATTACATGTTCACATTTTAATATTTATTTACTGGGTTAGATAAAACCTATTACTGAAATGAATTTTCCATTTCCTAACAAAAATCCCACTTCTAGAAAATTACCATTGTATATGTGGCTACTACTACTGAGTTAATAGGCTAGTGCTAGCCTAGAGATAGAGATAGGGATTTAGTATAAGCCTATGTTTTAAGCAGGCATGAAAAAATTCAGTACATTGGGAAGATTTAAAAGTGGAGACACACATACACACACACACACACACACACACACACACACACACACACACACAGAGAGAGAGAGAGAGAGAGAGAGAGAGAGAGAGAGACAGAGACAGAGACAGAGACAGAGACAGAGAGACAGAGACAGAGACAGAGAGAGACAGAGGCAGAGAGAGATTATATCATGTAATTAAAACGAGAAAAAGGTGATACAACAGCATTCAGCGTCAACCAGAAGGCAAGTAGGCAAGGGGAGTTTATTCACATCCTAAAGGTAACACTACAAAAGACAGGAGAGAACTCAAGCAGATTTATTGACAGGATTCTAATACCACAGCCAAGTAGAAGTCAAAGGGTTCTTATACATATTTATATTATATATTTATATTAATATATGATATATAGTATATGAACATATCATTATGTAATATACAATTTTATATATAATATACAATAATATACATTATATAATATATAAATAAAATGAATACATTATATTCAGAGCACAAACAGAAGAGGGGATTTAAAAGAATGTTCAGTCTGGGCGTGGTGGTGCTTGCCTGTAATCCCAGGGCTCGGTGGTAGATACAGAAGAATCAGCAGTTGAAAGCTAACCTGGTGTCTTAGTTACTTTTCAGTTGCTGTCATAAGAAGCCCTGACCAAGGCAACTCGCAGCAGAAAGAGTTTGCTGGGGCTTCCAGTTTCAGAGGGTGAGTCCATGACAGGCAGGTGACATGGCAGCAGGCACTGGAGCAGTAGCTGAGAGCTTATATCCTGATCCATAAGGAGAGAGAGACAGAGAGAGAGAGAGAGAGCGCTAATTGGGAGGAAGATGGTCTTAAAACGTCAATGAACCTAAGGGACCATTCTCATTCAAATCACCACGCCAGAGCTATGTGAGATCCTGTCAGTAAATAACTAAATACAAGAATATGCAGATGTTATAAATTTCCATTTGGGCTGCAGTTGAATTTTTTCATATGAAATCATTGATAATCTCTCTCTCTCTCTCTCTCTCTCTCTCTCTCTCTCTCTCTCTCTCTCTCTCTCTCTCTCTGTGTGTGTGTGTGTGTGTGTGTTCTCCAAAATCAAATGGAGCTTGCCACTGAGTTTTGGGAGCTATGAGCACTTGGATGGATTTCTTTTAGGTGTTGTGTTCCAGTAGCTACAACATTGCCTGGCATCTGGTAATGTGTAGCATAAGGGAACAGAAAGAGGGAAATTCCTGAAATATTGGAAGGAGAGAAATGTGTGTTCTAGTGGATATAGAAACCTGTGTCTTGTAAACAAAGGATCAATAGTTAAAATTATGTGAAGTGGATTCATTAAAAACTGCACAATCTTCCAGGATTCTTCCAGAATTTTATGTCTAGTACAATTGGGAGAACAACACAGTTCATTGGTGGTCTACACAATGTGCAGGGAAGAAAGTGTTCTCCCAAAGAAGTTGAGTGGTGTGCCTTGAGACCCTCCATCTGGATCCAGAAAGCCTGCCCCCTGGAGTGCAGCCACCTGACCCAGACCTGCCCTTTATTCTAGTGGCTATTCTCTTGGGGCATCATGCTTACTGTGAACCAACTTGTATATAGAAGGACCAAGAATGCTGGACTCTACTACTTTCCTTTTTAAACAAACAAACTGCTAAAGGGTTGATGCCATCGATGAGTGGTTTTCACATGAATACCTAAAGAAGTTCCCATCTCAATATGCACCCATTCACCTTGTAGAGAAACACTTGCCACTGTAAAATAGGAGGAGAGAAACAAGCTAGGCATTGCTCTGTTTGTTCTTTGCTTTCTTTTTCTCTTGTAGTTGTTGTTACTATTGCTATTGTTTGATTAGTTTGGCTTTTGAGATAGGGTTTCATGTAGCCAAGGCTGACCTTGAACTTGCTATACTGTCAAAGCTGGCTTTTGACTGCCTGTCTGGCAGCCTCTGCTATGATTTATTACACTGGGGGCCCTCCTGAGGGTATCCTGGCGTGCAGGGGAAACATGCTGGGCAGATGCATGCCATGTGGGCATGGCAGCAGTGGTGGCCAGTAATACACAACCCAGATGCTGCATCCATGTAGAGAGTTTATTATAATAGAGAGATAAAGAGGCAGAGAGACAGAAAAAGGGAGATGGAGAGAGAGAGAGAGAGAGAGAGAGAGAGAGAGAGAGAGAGAGAGAGAAAGAGGTGCACACCCCATGGGGGGAAGCAGAAGGAGTGGGGGAGGGGCAGAGTTTTTCCTTAAGAAGAGGCTTCTATGTCAGGACACAGAGCAGCCCCAAGGGGTGGGTCAGAATTTTTTTGTTTTGTTTTGTTTTTTGTTTTTTCGAGACAGGATTTCTCTGTTTAGCTTTGCACTTTTCCTGGAACTCACAGAGATCTGCCTGCCTCTGCCTCTTGAGTGCTGGGATTAAAGGTGTGCACCACCACCGCCCTGCATGGGTCAGAATATTAACAGCCTCTCCACCTCATAAGTTCTGGCATTATAGGATTGTGCCATGGCCCTTGGCTCTGGGTTTTGTTGTTTGTCTGTGTGTCCTTATTCCCATAGTAACTCCTAAAGAGAGCTTGGGTATATGTAGACCAGGCATCTCCTTGGTTCTTCCTACCATTGTTTCCTTGGTTACCAACAGTCCTACTGTCTGTGCCCCAAGACTTTGGTATACCTCCACTTATCTCATTCATTCTCCCAGCAGGAACGTACATCAAATCCATGGGATTTGAAGTTCATTTTGAACATGACCCTCCTCTGCCCCAGCCCCACTTCAAATCACTGCCTCTTAATTTGCTCACTTGTTCCTCCCTCCTCCTTTCTCAGGTATGCTAGGCTCTACCTCTGATGCATGCTTCTAGTTCCTGCTCTTTTCTTTCCTGTCACATGACCCTGGTAGAGACAGACATTGTGAGAGCCAAAGTTACATTTTAAGTTTTAATTACTATGCCAAAGAGATCCATGAAACAAAATGCCTCTGATCTGCAAGCCCCTTGCCCAAGGACAGATAGTTCCTGAAATGCTAGAAGCTATTGTTTATGGGATATAACAAGTCACATGTTTTCACTCCCCTAAACAAGTTTGCTTGACCCCTTTGCACCGGATGTTCTTGGTCACATGTGGGCAGGAGGTTCACAGGATGTATATTTGCCCCTGATTGGTTGTAGGCTAGAGGTACATTAGGGTGTATGCTTGCCCCTGATTGGACCTGATGGCAAATGCAATGAATTATGGGTTTACCTTCTTAAGCCTCTGCAAACTGTGATTCTGGGCCATTTTCCAGGAACCTGGGTGTAGACCTGGGTAGAGCCCATCCACCTGGCCAATATTTAATTAAAGCTTGCTTCAAATTTGGCTTTAAACTGTGGTGGTGGTCTTATTCTCAATTGGTGGGATTAGCTACCTTTCTCCCCACACTATAAGAGTCCTTTTCTTTGGGAAAAAAGCCTCCTGCTTTTAGTTAATCTCAATCTTCCCTGAGTATCACATTCCATTTGTTTAATTTAATTAAGATTTATTTTGGGTTGTGCTGTGCTAGGAGCTGACAGGGAAGTTGCCATTGCATTTAAGATTTATTGAGCACTTACTCTGTGCCAGAAACTGAGCTGAGGGTGGGAGATTTTAAAAGCTGTGTGAAGACACGTCATTTGTCCTCAATAATGCAAAGTTCAGAAAGATGGAGACAACAAATCTGCCTCAACTTGAGCTAATTCGTGCCAATAAGAAGTATGCATGTGATACTTCAAAAGTACCAAGACAGCAATTAAATCATCCTTAAGGAGTCTTCAATAAATCTGAAATACTCAAGAAAGGCTATCACCTAGACAGACAGGTTATTAGGGATGCTATTGGCTTCAGCACTGGGATGCTGAGTCTGCAATGCTTGGGAAACCCACAGGGACAGACAGGTGTCTGAAAGGAACTATAGGTCCAGAACAGAAGGTTGGGCCAGGGTCATGACGTCTGTAGAAGTCACCAGTGTAATCACCTGGCCAAACTCTTTGAGTCCTACATAATCTTCCTTACGTGACTTTAATAAGAGCACATTAACCATATGGAGAGGCATGAACCTGGAAATCAATACACATCTACTCATTAAATTAGAGATATTTTATACACACGCACATATAATACACACAGCCTTCATTTTAGTCAATGTTCTGTTGCTGTGGAGAGACACCATGACCACAGCAATTGTTATTAAGTAAGACGGTAGCCAGAAGTTTCCCTGGTCCCACCTGGCCCTGCAGTCCTGTGTTTCTCTGGTCCTGCCTAGCCCACAGTACTGCAACTGCTTATAAAATAATTACTCAGAGGCTTATATTAATTACCAATTGCATGACCTATGGCAAGCTTCTTGCTAGCTACCTCTTATAACTTATAACCCATTTTTATTAATCTATAAGTTGCCACATGGCCGAGGCTTACCGGTACTTTCACACCTTGCTTCCCCTGGCGGTGCTGGTGTCTCTCCAGACTCTGCCTTTCTCTTTCCTTTTTTTCTCCTTGGATTTCCTGCCTGCCTCTAAGCTGCCTTGCCATAGGCCAAGAAGCTTATGTATCAACCAATCAGAGTAACACATATTCACAGCATACAGAAAGATATCCCACAGTACTTCCTCTTTTCTGTCTAATCAAAAAGGAAGGTTTTAACTTTAGCATATTAAAATTACATATAACAAAACAGTTATTAACCAGATTAGAGTGACAATATCTAGTCTATTTATATTTAGCAAAATTAAAGAAAATAGTCTATCATCTATCCTGTATTTGCAAGTCTAAAGTTTCATATCTAACTTATCTTTTATTATAACCAAGGAAAATCATAACTATCTAGTTTTCAAATACATCAAAGACCCCAGAAGGATATAATATTTCCTAAGTAAACAAGAAGAGCATTGTAAGCAACTTCCAAAAATCTAGAATGACAAAGACAGCTGGCTGCCTGGACAGTCACCCAAAGTTCCTCTGCAATGTTGGGGCATCCATCTTCTACCTATAGGCCTAGAGTTTCTCAATTGCTTCTCCCTGTGTCATGCAGAATGTCTGGCAGTCTCCTTTGTGAAACAGGAACCTGAAGGACTATCTCGCCTTTTTTGGCAAAGTTCATCAGTCACTTTCTTCTGTGTCCTATATGTCCAGTCTGCATAGCACATTGTCAGCAGTCAAAGGCAAGAATAGTTTCTTTGCCTAGTGGTCAACCTTGCCACTACAAAAGCAAATTCCATAAGGAGTTTCTTCAATGCCCATCATCTTCTCTGAAGTAAATTGGTGCTACCAGGAGCAGATGTGTCTCATTGTCTAGGAAAGTCTAAGTTTTTAAAACATTTTAAATGCCATATTCTGTAGGTCTTTGAAGTGTTTGAAGATTACCTACCTAATTGAAATATATCTATGTATACCTAGAAAACTTAACTAACATGACTATAAGTTTGATTATCATGGATGACTAATAATTAATCTGTAATTAAAATACATTACAATTTCAAATGAGCTGCACAAACATAATACCTTAAACAAGAGTAGAAATATACATACAGTATAACAAAATAAACTTTAAATTTGTATAAATAAACTAAAATCCATAACAATGTAAAACATTTGAAACAAGTTGTTGCTCTTTAAAAGTAGATTCAAGCCGGGCGTTGGTGGCGCACGCCTTTAATCCCAGCACTCGGGAGGCAGAGCCAGGCAGATCTCTGTGAGTTCGAGGCCAGCCTGGGCTACCAAGTGAGCTCCAGGAAAGGCGCAAAGCTACACAGAGAAACCCTGTCTCGAAAAACCAAAAAAAAAAAAAAAAAGTAGATTCAATAATCTACTCTTTTATCCTAATCATATCTACACTATCTTCTTTCCTTTTTTAGAAAGAGATTGCATTTATAATCAACCCTCTTGAAATAAAAATAAACATTTATAAACAATATTTTGGGAATTTGGACATAGCTTCTCATAGTACTTCCTGCTGGTTGGGGATGCTGGCAATCTTATGAGGATCCTGAGAAAATCAAGAATTATGGTTAAATCTTGGCTGTAGTCTGTGAGGATGGATCATCACAGCCAGTTACTTTGAAGCTGATTTTGGATGTTGGATCATCTGGGCCATGGTGTCATCAGAGACCTTTCAGGGGGTCTTGGCTGATCAAACCATATTAGCCTGGAAGCAATCCACAGGTTCTCACCTCTTGTAGAAACAAAAGCAAAACCTCTTTTCCAAAGCAACATATCCTTAGACACAAATTTTGAAGTCAAGATACCTTTAATATATACATATATACATACACACACACACACATACATATATATATATATGTGTATGTATGTATGTATGTGTGTGTGTGTTGGTTTAACTTAGTAGCCTTTACAATCAAATGTCTTTTTACAGTTAAAAATCCCAAAGATAATACAATCCAGACTCTGTGTATGATTTCCATCTTTATGTGGCTTATTTCTTATATTACTTTTACTGTCTCTTTAAAGACTTTATTTTTTTAAACTATATTTCTTTATATAACTACATATATTCCTTTTTCTCTCTCTTCTAAGCCTATGTATATTTTTACATATAATGTAAACCATTTAGAGGTTTATTCCTTTTGAATCTGTCTTATTGTGAATCTATAATCCTTTTCTGACCAGGAGAGATTTTAAACTGTTAGACTGTGTGGCTAGATGAAAAGCAGCAGCCTCGGCTGCTGACTCCACCCACCTCAGCTTCCCAACATAGTGGAGGTACCCAGAAGAGTCACACCTACCCTGCCAACTCTGGGGTCCATGCTGCCTTCAGGTAGTGTGCAGCTGGCCCATAAACCCTTTTTATCTGTATGAGTAAAGGCTAAGTCCACTATGCAGTGTGCTGTGTAGCTTGGAGACACCTCTGTGTACTGAAGTGGGAATCCGACATGTTGCTCTCAAGCCCAAATGCTGTGGCATCTCTGTACTGGCCTTCAGATTCAGAAGTCAGATCTATTCTAGGGACAGCTTGATGAGAAGGAAGGAGTCTTCTAGAATAAACACTTCTTCAATATGTGCTGAGATCTTTCTTAGGGGAAAGTCTTCGGTGTCATCTGGTTCCAGAGTGCACCCACTGCACAGCCTGGCTCCATCTGTGCCCATGGCCAGCCACTCCTTCCCACATGGGGACAGTGGCCCATTGCTCATAAAGGCCAGTCACTCCTCCCTGTTTGTGGAGAGCAAGCCCTCCCTCACCATGGTGCAGCTGCTGAGCTGACCCACGCTCTCCCTGAAATGGAGCCCAAGGTTCAGCACACAGGACAGTTTCTGACTTCCACAGAAGAGGAGCTGAGCCAGAGCTCATTGCTCCTGAAAAGATATGAAGAAGAGATTCTATTAATTATTTAGGATACAAAAGAATTAGACCCCAAAAGGTGCAAATTAGGAGAGATCGATTATAGACTCTTAATGACTTTCAAAGATTATTCGGAGACATTTCCTATCTATGAACTGCTGTTGGAGTAAAAAATGATGAACTGAGTAATTTGTTCAAAACCTTAGAGGGTGACAAGGACTTAAATAGTCCAAGAGAATTATCAGCTGAAGCTGAGAGAGAATTGGCTTTGGTGGAAAAGAATATAAGCCTCTGAGTAATTATTTTACAAGTGGCTGCAGGACCATGGGCCGGTTGGGACCAGAGAAACTTTTGGCTACATAAAACATTTAATTGCGGCTGGCTTACAGTTTCAGACGTTCAGTCATTATCAGCATGGTGGCCAGCAAGGCAGCACACAGGCAGATACAGTGCCGGAGAGGTGGCTGAGAGTTCTACATCTGAAACAGCAGGCTGCAGGAAGAGAGAACTACTGGGCCAAGCCTGGGCTTCTGACACCTCAAAGCCACGCCCAATGACACACTTCCTCCAACAAGGCCACACCTGTTAATAGTGCCACTCCTAGGTGACCAAGCCTTCAAATCTATGAGCCTGTGGGGGTCATTCTTCTTCAAACCACTACAACCTTTTTGTGGGCATGCGCCTGCCATGGCACATATTTGGAAGTCAAAGGAGAACTTTGTGGAGTTGGTTCCATGTATGGATGCTGGGGATCAAACTCAGGTTGATTGTTGGGCTGGGTGGCAAGCATCCTTAGCTGCTGAGCCATCTTTTCAGCCCTAGAGAAAACCTTCTGAGGCTTGTAGCTCATATACTTGATACGAAGTGGGAACCAAGGATGTGATCAATAAATCATGGTTAGCTGGTGGAGTCTTCTCATGCTGTTTCATTAATCTATGAGTTTTCAAATGCACATTTTTCTTTCCTGAAAAGCTTCTTGCCAACAAAAAGAGCAGTTTTGTTGAGCATTGTTAAGATGTGGTGTATTGCATTAAAGAATCTTAAAATGTATTAATCTGGGCTTCATGCATATGATTTCAGTTTTCACTGGTGACTGGGGGGGAGAGCCTGCTAAGAGTCTCTGAGAATCTATTTCTTTCTTCTTTTCTGATTCTAATTCTGCTACTGGGGTTACTTTCATTTTATTTTGGTTTCTTGAAGGGATACTTGCAAAAGCTCAGCTGGGAGGCCAAAAATGACCTCTTATGGTACCTAATGCAGGAAATTACTTGTGTGTGAGTGTATGTGTATGTATGTATGTGAGTGAGTGTACATGTTCTCACCTGCATGTATATTCAGATATGCATACACATGTGCATGCATGCATGTGGAGGTTTATGTCCTGTGTCTTCCTTAAATACTCTTCACCTTATTTTTTGAGACAGTGTCTCTCTCTGAATCTGGAGCTCACAGATTGACTAGATCAGCTAGCTGACAAGTCCCAGGAATTCTCCTGTCTCCACTTTACAGGGCTGGGATTACAGGCTGGCACCAGTAACATGGCCTTTTCCATGGGTGCTGGAGATCTGAACTCAGGCCATTAAGATTTTGTGGCAATCAATGTACTCTCTGAACCATCTCCCAGCCCAGCAAGTTACTTTTAAAAGGGTTTTTCCTAGTTTCTGCCCAATACAGTTTAGGTAAGGCCTTTATAGGCTGGTTGTTTTTATGACTGGCTCTTGAAAATGCCACTAAGATAAATGTTTGCAGACTCATAAGATGACAGGAAGTGGGAGTCCCTGGAACTGGAATTGTAGATGGTTGTAAGCTGCCATGTGGGTGCTGGGAATTGAACCCAGGTCCTCTGCAAGAACAAGAAGTGCTTTGAACTACTGAGCCATTTTTACAGTTCCCTCAGGAAACCTTCTTATACAACACAGGCCCAGCTGCCCGGGGTGGCCTTGCTTACAGTGGGCTGGGCCCTTCTGTATGAAATTAGCAATCCAGGAGCTGCCCCACAGACATGCCCACAGGCCAGTCTGATCAAGGCAGTTTCCAAACTGGTTACAATTCCCTCAGCTCTGGGTCATGTCAAATTGACAGCTGAGGCTAACTAGGAAACGCTCCCCAATGCAAATTCATTTTAACTTTTTAATGTATTTTTCTTTTTCTTCTTCTTTTTTTTGTTTGAGAATTTTACACATGCATAGATCGTGCTTTGAGCCAGTTAACACCCATTCCCCCCTTCAATTCCTCCCTTATCCTCTCCACAATTACTCCCTCCTAATTTTCGGTGTTCTTTTTGTTTTTAAACCCACCGAGTCTACTTATTGCTACAATGTGTGCATGGGTGTAGGGCCATCTACTGGATCATAGGCAGCCTCCTAGGAGCGGCATCTTTGAAGAAATCTGCCCCCCCCCCAACTCCTAGCAGCCATTGTTTGCCTGTATATAGCTCCTCAGCCAGAGGTGGGACTTCACCACCACTGCCTTCCTCCATGCTGGGATTCTGTCTGGCTTGAGCTTGGGCAGGCCTGTGCCTGCTGTCACAACTGCTGTGAGTTCATTTGCACAACTGTCCTTTTATGTTCAGAAACACTGCTTTGCTGTAGCCCCCTACTGCCTCTACCTCTTTATTTTGAGACAGTCTCAGTGTGTTACTCAAGATGGCTTTGGACATGCAGTCTCCTACCTCAGCCAACTGAGTGCTAAGATTACAGTTATGCAACAGCACCTCTGGTTCTTTTCAATATTAAAATTAGAAGCACATCTCAAGGATGAGAAATG
>CABHPR010122974.1:0-15310 GCA_902168415.1 Peromyscus melanophrys
AAGAGAACGCTTCTGGAGGGGAAAATGGTGGAGATGTGAGGAGAAAGGAGTACGTCTAAGGGGATCCCTGAGAGCTAAGAGAACACAGAGTGTCAGAGGTGCTGGCTGCTCTGAGCAGCCTCCTGAGTCAGGACAAGCAGTGCTGGGAGACCAGAGGCCCAGGCCAAGGTCAGGGAACAGGTGGCTGAAAGGAGCTTACACCAACAGTTAATAATTGTCTGCAAGCGGCTTTTCTCTCCCTCTCCAGAGGCTCTGACAAGTACTCAACACAATGAGATGGGCAGAATCTGAATTACCCCAGGGAAAGATATTAGTAGTCATTTCTGCTACACTGTGCTGATATGCATTCTGTGGTGTGGTTCATGAAAAGAAATCTGCCTGAATGGTTTTAATGTTTTTTAAGATAGGATGACTAAATGTCAGATTCATTAATGTCATCCAACTCACTCAACAAAGCAAGGACTATAACTCTCCGACTTAGCCTTGCAATAGCTAGTTATCTCAAACCTATGGCAAAATACTCAAAACAAGAACAATTTTGACTCACCTTAAAAAAGGTAAATACAAGAGCTAAAAGTGGTTGATTCATGACAGCAATCCCAGTACTCAGAAGGTAGAGGCAGGAGGATCAGGAGTCCAGCCTTAGCTATGCAGTGAATAGCTATCCTGGGAGCCATCCTGGGCTACATGAGACACTGTCTCAGAAAAAATATAAATACATATGTGCTAAATGTCAGCATTTCAGAAGACAAAAAAAGCAGTGAAGTTGAATTAAAAATAGTAAGATTTCATAATGTCCCAAAGCTTGTAAATTATAATGCTGAGGATTTGATGCTGTTCAAACATGCCTAAATGATCTGGATTTAAGCGATCCATGTATAAATACAAGGGAGGCAGCTAAGAAGTTGCAGTCTCAGAACACCCATATTCCAGCATCAAATGGATGAAGGAGGGAGATGTCTCAATTCGGACAAGGTCATGCTGAACACCACGTTCTTCCGTATTTAATGAAAAACTAAACACTCTACTTCCTTGCTGTAATCAAGACATTCACCCTCCCTCAATTAGACACAGTCAGCTTCCCACCAGGGCTTGGAAGGGCAACAGAAGAGTCTAGTATTTCATCTAAATCCTATCCTGCTGAAAATACACTGAATTTCCAAAGTAGATTACCAAAATCTTTTTAGCCCAGACGGTAAGTGAAATAGTTCTGAATTTTTATGTATTTATTTATTTTTTGCTGGGAGACAGTTTTGAGATACAGTCTTGTTTATGTCTCTTGCTGGCCTGAAACTCAACTACATAGACCACGATGGCTTCGAACTTGTGTCTTCTGCTTCTGCTTTCATAGTTTGGGACTATGAGCACCACTCCTGGCTCGTATCAACCATGTTTAAGTCATTAAGAACTCAACAGCCCCTATTTAGCTCTTATTACAGTAAGGTCTTTCACTTGCCACTTGGACAGTCATTCTTGAACTGTGGGTCACTTTGTAGGTTCTCATAGATCCAATTCACTAGAAGACTGAGGATGCGCCTACTGTATGATGTCCGTGTTGAATTAAGCAGAATGGTACACACCTGTAATCCCAACATTCGGGAGACTACAGACTGCATGCTACAGTCTAGTCTGAGCTACACAGCAAAGCCCTGTCTCAAAAGAACAAAAGGCACAGCTCATTGCTCCTGAAGTGGGAGAGTATCATGAAGAACTGAAGAACCCAAAAGCCCTTCGACCCTCCCTGAGGTAATAGTGCCCCACTGTCCTCTAGCCTCCTCCTCCACCTGGCCACCTCCAGCCTCCTATTGCTCTATGTAAGTATGACAGCAGTCCCCAGTCTAGATTGGGAGCTGGAGGGAGACAGAGATACACATCTGATTCTTCTTCTATCTTCCCAGCAGGTGGATATGGCACCTATGCCTAGCAGTTTACCAACACACATCTGAACAGTCACACCTCTGCTCCAAATGTGGGGCTCTCTGTGGCTCCTAGAGAAATAAGGCCAGGTAGGAGATCTTCTTCCCACGGGATCCATGCCCCCACTGCTGTGTGTTGCGGGGGGGGGGGGGGGGCGGTGTTCTCTCAACAGCTAATTGATCTAACAAGTCATACCACTATAAAAATTGCCAGCGAGCCCCCTTCCTTCCACCCTCCTTCCCACCACTGTCCACATCCCTTCCGTGCCCTAGAATGGGCCTATCTCAAACTCACAGGAGCATTTCTGAGGGACATTTCATCTGCATTGGTGTTCTGTGTCTTTTCTGGGACACAGGAGAATCCCACTATGTTATTGGATTATGGAGCCCTGCACAACACACTTTTAGCTCACCTATGCCTTCTTTCAAGGCTCCTGTGAAATTGTCCACTGTGGCTGAAAGCCAGTGGGATTTCACAAAGGACAATCAGGCCAAATCCAAAGCTGAGTGACATAGTTATCTATTAACCATGTGGCACCTGGTGTTTATCATCTCAGTGAATGGGGTGCCTGTGCCTATGGACCTCATTCTTGAGAGACAAAGGAGATCTCTGTGACTCACCTTCTCCACACTCCTCATTTGGACCTGCATATTTACTTAACCACTTTAATTCAATTAGACTCTATCTGAGACATTTACTTGCTCAAATATTTATTAAGCACCTTTATACATGGAAATCTGAAAACTTTTGCAGGATAACATTCATATCTTGCGATCTCACTACTGTAGCAGGAATCTTAACAGGTCATATTAATAAAATCAAACCTGAAGCCAATTATTGGGGTGAATGCTGGAAGATCAGAGAAGTAGAACAAGCCACAGCCACCTCACCTCGCCAATTCCTCAGCTGATCCTGTTTCCTCAGACTGGAAGCTTCTGAGTCCTCATCCAAATGGATCTCAGCTGAACTGTGCTGCTCAAAGCCTAAAAGCTTAACCAGCCTCTAGTTCCTATTCCTCATGCCTTATATACCTTTCTTCCTGCCTTTACCTCCTGTTAAAGGCGTGAGTCACCATGCCTGGCTGTTTCCAGTGTGGCTTTGAACTCACAGAGATCCGGTGGATCTCTGCCTCTGGAATGCTAGGATTAAAGGCGTGTGCTACCACTGCCCTAACCTCTATGTTTAATATTGTGACTGTTCTGTTCTCTGACCCCAGATAAATTTATTAGAGTGCACAATATTTCAGGGAACACAATACCACCACACACTACCATACAGACCTAAATATCAGCTGGAATCATGGAGGTATCTGCAGTTTAAACTTTCTTTAAATCATTTCTAAAACAGTTAGAAAGCTAGCACACCTCGTGCTGAATAAGCAGGTACCCCAATGATGTCTAATTTTATATGTCAACCTGTCTGGGTCAAAGTATCTGACTGTGTCACCGAATGTTATTCAGAGTGTCTCTGGGAAATACATTTGGGGATGAGAATGACTTGTAATGGATTCAAGTTTAAACAGATTGCCCTCCATGGTGTGAGTGGGCCTCATCCAATGAGCTGAACGCCTGAAGAAAAGCACATCTTCAGAGGAAGTACTGTAGAAGATCACTCTGAGGTGTGAATTGCTGTGTTGGCTCTTGAGTGAGTTTCTTGCTGGATAGCCCTCCGGCAGTTTTTCCTACCACAGCCTGTCTACCACCCCAATTCTTGGAGTAGAAGATGACATCTTGGGAGTAGAAGACACATTGGGTGGGTCTAAGTGTTTGGTACTGACTAAAGACCTTTGTGGAGAAGGGATGGACAGTCAGGAGAGTCAACGTAGGAGCTGGAGTGTATCATGGGAGGAAAATCTCTAGGAGAGCTAAGTAAAGGAAGTACGCCTCTTATGAAGATGTCCTAGAAGTAGCCTAAGGAATCTTATGGGCTTATGAAGATGTCCTAGAAGTAGCCTAAGGAATCTGATGGGCAACCAGGGGTGACAGGGCACACCTGTAATCGCACCACTCCGAAGAGACAAAGCTCAGAGGAGTACAAGTTTGAAGCCAGCCAGGGCTACACAGTAAGACTCTGTCCGTCACCTCCCCTGCCAAAAAAAAAGATGCATGGGCTTCTAGGAGGCATCACAGAAACCAATGCAATTTGATCTGCTAATATGAAATATACTAAAGTGTGTGAGTGTGTGTGTGTGTGTGTGTGTGTGTGTGTGTGTGCACTCATCCATCTGTGCACATGTGGAAGTCAGAGGTTAATATAGGGTGGTCTTGCTTCTACCGGTTTTCACCTTACTTTTTGAGACAGGGCCTTTCACTGACTCTGGAGTTCTAACCATTTTTTGCTAGACTAGCTAACCAATTAGCTCTGTGGATCTACCTCAGTCTCTGTCACCTGCTCCTAGGACTCCAGACTACATTATTGCACCCAATTTTTTTATGGGTACTGGGAATCCAAGCTCCGGTCCTCATGCTTGTACAGAGCTGTCTTCCTAGCCTTTTGGGTTGAAGTTTCATTTTCAGGTTTCATGATATATTTCTTAATACTTATCTATTTTTCTTATGTGAGTGTTTTGTCAGAAGAGAGCACTGGATCCACTGGGAATGGAGTTACAAATGACTGTGAACCTCCATGTGGGCGCTGGAACCAAACCTGGGTCCTCTGCAAAAAGCAGCCAGTGCCTTAACCACGGAGCCATTGCTTCAGCCCTTCACAGTATATTTTTTATGTGTTTCTGTGGTTTTTTTTAAATTATGTATTTTATGTACATTTGTATTTGGCCTGTATGTACATTTGTGTGAATGTATCAGATCCCCTGAAACTGGAGCTATGGGCAGTTAGGAGCTACCATGTGGGTACTGGAAATTAAACCCGGTCCTCTGGAAAAGCAGCCAGTGCTCTTAACCACTGAGCCATCTCTCCAGCCCCTCTGTAGTTTTTTAGTGCAAGAATATAAAGGGCCAGAAGATTACCTACCAATAAGTCATATTTATCATACTAATGTTGATACGACAATGAATACAAAATGTCTGCCTGCTCTCCACCGTCAATGGCAGCTCTGACTGCTCGCAGAAAGGAGCTAATCTTGCCTTCAGTCATTGAATCCAGGCAGAGATGTTCCTGTTAACACAATGGGCTTCCGCAGATAGGAAGTAGCACGGCTCTTGTGAATCACTGTGTACTGTGAAGACACACTTGAGGAGCTGGCTACTTCAACCAATCTATGTAAGTGCCTCATTTCTTAATGTCATAAGCCATTCTTATTAAAGATGATAACAACTTTTTTCTAATATACTAGCTTATGAAATTCCATTTTTGCCTAAGAGGTCTAATTAAAGCAAGGCAAAGCTATATTTAATAACATTCAGTTGCCTGAAATAATTATTAAAGAAATCCTTGAGGTTTTACCAGAAAGTAGTTTAATGTCTCAAATAAATGTCAAGTTCCCCAAATCAAACCAGTAAGAAATTTAATGAGGAATAAATGTCACCATTCTCTATATCTTCTCATTTAAAAAAGAAAACAGTCACACA
Organism: Peromyscus melanophrys; assembly: GCA_902168415.1. Lineage (NCBI taxonomy): Eukaryota > Metazoa > Chordata > Mammalia > Rodentia > Cricetidae > Peromyscus > Peromyscus melanophrys. The sequence goes on from CABHPR010122974.1 coordinate 5,445, forward strand.
ATGTAGGGAATCAGAATTTGTTTTTATATCCCTAGAGTTATAAACATATGTATCAAAATATTTACAATTATAGTATATGAAATAATCTATTAATGAAGAAGCCAGATACAGTACTAGAATAACCCACCAATGCAATGCAAGTTACATGAGACCTAAATGTCACAGAAAAAAAGTAAAAGACGGGGGAATGCATAGTTCACTTCAATCAGAATTCAGCTTTTTAACAAAACGTGACTATATTCTCTGGCTACAGCTGTCTGCTGATATCCTTCTGAACATAAGACAGCCTTGAATATAATTTGGTGATCAAATTATAATTTAAGAGTTTATTATCCAAGTTTTTCCTGGCCAACACCTCTACCCTCAGCCCAGCAATTTAGTGACCCACCTTCCACATTCCCTTGAACATAATACAGAGAAATATACTTAGTAATAGTCCCTTTACATAAATACCAGCAATTATAGCAAAACAACTCCCCCCAATAAAGAAATGTGTATAAGAAATGGATAAGAATACCCCTAGGAAAAAGAAGGTAGGCAAGATGTCTCAGACTCTTCCTAGGGGTGGTCATCTAAGGGCAGTAAAGCAAACAATGTCTAAAAAGAAAGCCCTTTAGGCAGAAATCTGAGATGGCTTGAAATAGCTGCTGTAAACAGAGCTCTGCCCACTGAACCAGGACTGTGACACTACTTCTAAGTCTTACATAGGTGTACCCATGCGGCCCCAACAATTCAGCTACCATCTGACTGGATACCCCAAGAGTTTCTCCTGTTTTAAAAAGAAACTATCTGCCCGTCACCTGGACTTTATTCATCTCATGGGATTAAAAAATGTTTTTCCCTGAGAGCAGGCACTCTGTTCTTATCATAACTGAAATGTAGTATACTTGATACTCCATAACCAGACAGCACCTTCCCCCGCCCCCCACCTCCAGGGCTTGTCCTTTGGTTTAGGTTGGTGTATGTTTTAATTGGCTTCCAGAACTACTGTCTTCATTTGGAAAACAGTATGGGGAAATCTGTTAAGAGGGGACTATTTCAGCCAGGGTCAAAGCTACAGTGACCACTGAACTTAGATGTTATGTTGTGGTCCCCAGTGTTGGTCATTATCAGACAGAACTTCCTCAAAGGTCCCTAACTCAGAGAAAACTTAACAGAATCATATGCATCCCTTGCCTATTACATTTACAAGAAACATTGTGTGCGTTGGGGGGAATCCTAAAACCACGACCTCACTAGAGCACTGTGATAGGTGTGCCCTTTGACCCTACAGTTTGTGGGGCATTTTCATCTTTGGCTCTAGAGAAATTCCAGAAAAGCTGCCTTGGCTTTAAGTGAGAGTCCACAACAGGAGGCCTCCATGAGGGACATCTCAGTGAGGTGTGACGGAGGCTCTGCCTATCTCCACCTATCTCCCAGGTCCTCCAGGGTAAAAACTTCTATTTCTTGGTTAAGTCAATCCCACCAACTTGGCCTTATAAACCATCTCTCTTTCCACTCTTTTGTCAGAAAGTCCACCAAATAGGGGCAGTGGCTTCCTGGCCAAAGCTCCCTCACCCCCCACTAAAGGCACTTAGGATCTGAATTTGGCAGTTGGCTTTAGGTCACAGGACCCAATGGCTTCCAGGCTTAGCTTTCTCAGCAAAGAGGCGGTACCTGCTCTTGCCAGGACTTGGATCACTATCAGAGCCTGGTGATATACGTTTGGAAGACCTCAGTGTGCGACCCAGCAGTCATCCTCAAGAGCGGAACCAGAGGTATGGCAGCTGGTGAGGCCCCAAGTGGTGTTATGTAACTGAGGACAGATGGGGCCATATTTGGTGGCTAGAGGAGGACTCTCTGGTGGCCTCAAGGAAGCATCAGCATAGTAGCCAACACCTTTCTTCCAAGGGTGGTTGCTTGGTAGTAGAGAATCCCACTCCCAAGAAATGGTTTGGGTTTGGGCCTCTCCCACTGGTCCTTCCCCTCCCCTCCCCCCTCCCTTCCCTTGGTTATTCCTACACAGTGACTTCTGCTTCCCTCCCAGATTAAGCTGCTTCCTCCTCCCCACTCCCGCCCCCCTAGGACCCCATAAGCTTGTTAGGTTTATTTCTTCCTCAGGACCATATAGAGAATGCCAATAATGAAAGTGAAGCAGAAACAAATCCAGGTCAGGATGAAACAATAGCCTTGGTGGCTGTCAGAGGCAAAGTTCCTGTCGCTGTGGGCATAATGGTGAGTGTAGATAGACACCCCGACCAGGATGCAAAACCCTGCAAGAAAAAAAGGCACTGTCATGGTAGGCACCAAAGTTGTTTGTTTTGGTTTTAGATCCCACTTCCCTGGACAACAATGGAAAAGGGAACCCTAGTTGTTTGTCCCTAAAAGGTCTCTCTGTTGCTTTGCCCAGAGTCAAACTTGATGGTGTGTTGGTGAATTAGAGATGTCTGGGCTCTCATATCTGCACTACTTTGTGTGTAATGAAGACTAAAACATGGAGCATCCTACTGGCCACCTGCCTTTCCCACCTGGACCCTGGTATGTCCAGGGATGGTGTTATGAGAGCAGCATGGCCTTTTACCAAACTAGGTGTTTCTGGGAAGACGGAGAAGATGGCGCCTCGCAATAATTGTGAACATCATGGCACTAGCTGCATTTTTCTGAGGACTCCCACCTTCTCACCACTTGGTGGCTTCTAGAGGACATTAGCTTTTGAAATGATAAAACAGAAGGGAGCTGTTAATCCAAGCAGCAATAGCAAATCAACAGACAACTAGAGGAGAGACTAGCCCAAGGCAGCTTCACACAGTCATGTGCTGATCTGAGGCCATGACTAGAGCAATGAATGATGTGAGATCTAGACAAACATTTCTTGCATGGCTAGGGATGTGTGTAGTTCAGTAGTCAGGTATTTATTTAGCATTTCAAGGCCCTGGGTTCAGTCCCCAGCAGTGAAAAGAAAAAAAAAATGCTTCCATGTAAAATAGACTCTGCCCTGGATACTCACAGCACACCAACATGGTGGACCCTGAGAGGAAGAATCGGTTTCCCTTCTCCATGGTGAAGAGCTGGAACACGAAGACCACAAGGGAGATTATAGAGAAGATGATGGCGAGGATCATGAAGGCTTGCACTGCCTTGAGAGCATCTGTGAACACAGTGCAGGAGCAGGAGCATTAGACACTGAGAGTCTGGACATCTGAGCACACCCACAGGGCTAGGCGTTGATGTGCACTCATACCTTCATTGCCGTATGTCAGGGAGTCATCACAGTTACCATTAGTACAGTTCTTCCAAAGCCCTACAGAGGATAATACATCGGAGGAAACCATCCAGACCTGGAACCAGAGGAGATAGAGTCGATTAAGAATTGCTCTTCTAACCTGGGCGGTGGTAGCGCACGCCTTTAATCCCAGCACTCGGGAGGCAGAGCCAGGCGGATCTCTGTGAGTTCGAGGCTAGCCTGGTCTACAAAGCGAGTTCCAGGAAAGGCGCAAAGCTACACAGAGAAACCCTGTCTCGGAAAAACCAAAAAAAAAAAAAAAAGAATTGCTCTTCTAAGCCGGGCGGTGGTGGCGCACGCCTTTAATCCCAGCACTCGGGAGGCAGAGCCAGGCGGATCTCTGTGAGTTCGAGGCCATCCTGGGCTACCAAGTGAGTTTTAGGAAAGGCACAAAACTACACAGAGAAAACTTGTCTCGAAAAACCAAAAAAAAAAAAAAAAAAAGAATTGCTCTTCTGCTTTCAGAAGAAAGCATCATCATGTGTCAGGACTGAATCTTAACCAAAACACCCTATGCAGCTGTAAATATGGTCAAGCCTTGTGTCTCTGTAGACATTAGATCCAAAGTCATAAAGATTCCAAGAGAGAAAACTGTGGGCCAGAAAAGAAGTCACCTTTCCTCTTTGGACTTCATTACTCATGATTCACACATACACACACACACACACACACACACACACACTCACTCACTCAATCCACTCACACACTCACACTCAGTCACAATCACTCACACACAGTCACTCACACTCATTCACTCACACACATACTCACACAGTCACTCACAATCACTCACACACACTCATCCACTCACACACACATACATACAGCTGAAGAAAGTTCACCATAAAGTTTAAAATTTTGAAGTTCTAAGGAACAAAACTTCTGGATGAGGAAACAAGCATTGAATATCTGCAACACACTTTAAAAGACTCACATTTAAGTTCCTAGCTAATAAGGAAAAAAAAAAGTCAGGCCTGGTAGCAACTGCCTATAATTCCAATACCTTGACATGGACACAGGAGGCTTAGGGCTTAAGGCTTCAGCTCAAACAGTAAGTTTGAAGCCAATGTGGGCTGCATGAGACTCTGTCTCAAAAGACTAAAAACAACAAAAGACAGCTGAGCAGTTAAGAGCATCCACTGCCCTTGCGAAAAGACTGGCGTTCAGTTCCCAGCACCACACTAGGAAGCCCCCAACCACCTGTAACTCCAGCTTCAGGGACTGCATCATCTTCCCTTGCACTCATATGCGCATACCCACACACATGCACATAGATTTTTAAGAATGAAAAGAAATCTTTAAAGAACAAAAAACAAGGGAAAATGTCCAGATGGAGACAACTAAGAAGCAGGAGGGCTACTCGGGAAACAAGAATGAATCTGGTGGCCCACTGGCCACTATAATCTATACAGAAGGATCAGACATGGACTGTCACAGCATGCAAAGTCATTTCACATCAAAATAGCGCATTCAGGGCTTCAAAGCAGGGGCAGCTAAAAGCACAAGGATGACCAAAATGTATATCCCCAGGTTCACTGTGGTGCCTGCATCCCTTCTTGCCCGAACCAAGAAAAACAGCTCCACTCTGAAATAAAAAATCAGTGCAGAGTTTTGTCTACACATTCACATGCTGAAACAGGAAGCCGGAACATGGAGAGTCGCCTACTCTTTCAGCCCCACATCAGGGGCTGATGCTGTGTGGATGTGAAGCCCTGTGGGCATCTCGTAATACAGTTTGAAGTTCACCACACTGTTATCCTGCGAGGCATAGGAGTCAGCATTCAGCACTGATAAATCGCAAACCTGGAGGAGGCAAGATGGGCTGGGGTTGTGTCCTCTCCCATAATATTTAAACTAGCCTAGCCTGTGTTCACACCCACTGATGCTTGCAAAGCCCTTCTCTCTGGACTTTAAAATTTATTCACGCCTTTCATCCCAGCACTTGGGAAGCAGAGGTAGGTGGATCTCAGAGTTTGAGGTCTGCCTGGTCTACATAGTGAGTTCCAGGACAACCAGGGTTACACAAAGAGACCCTGTCTCAAAAAACAAAACAAAACAAACAAAAACTATTCACCTTTAACTGCAGCAAGGACTGTAGCCCATTCTAGAACAATCATTTGTCTATCTAATGATTGGCGCCTTAATTTCTTTTTTCGTTTCTTTGTTTGGTTGGTTGGTTTGGTTTTTTGTTTGAAACAGGGTTTCTCTATGTAGTTCTGAGCTGTCCTGAAACTCACTACGTAGACCAGACTGGCCTCGAACTCACTTAGATCCTGCCTCCCAAGTGCTGGGATTAAAAGCTCGAGCTACCACGCCTAGAAAATTGTGTAGCCCAGGCTGGCCTCAAACTCATGAACCTGTTGCCTCTGCTTCTTTCAAGCGATCTTATTGTCACTTAGTCGACTACTTTTCTTCTTAGTCCAAGAAGCTGGCTCATTTTGCCTAGGATGAGGACAATACAAGCAAATAGGAAGCTGAAAATGACCACTAGGGGTCAGAGTAGCCCAGGGTTCGGAGAGCAAAGACCAGCGATCTCCGTATGATCGGTTTGTTTTTTGGTCAGCGGGAACTGAGTTAGTTAATCCTGCCAAGTTCCATTTCACACACCGATTTCCACTCAAAACTTGGATTTGTCAACCTAATAACCTGTTCTCACAGTCATCTACCTGGTAATCACGAACTTCTGCAGGAGGGGAAAGGCTGGCGCACATATATACCTTTAATTTCTGAACTGAGAGAGCATGTCTGTCCCACAGGGCACCTTTGCCAGCCATCCTGCCAGGAATGCACTTTCTTCCACTTCCCTTCTTTCTCTAAGGGGAGCCCCACCCACCTACTCACCCTCCAAATGCACCTCAATCTCCACCTTTGGTAGAGAGGATCCTTCTAGAAGCTGAAGGTTCCTCCTTGTACTTCCCATCTCCCAGCACCCCTAGAATCGCACTCCCCGGACACTTGCTTTTTATACTTTGGTTATTTCATGGTTTGATGCATGAGTACATGTTTGATTTCCTCCACAGCTAAGCTAGAGGGTCTCTGCATTTTGATTTTAACACCCTACCCCCCATTTTTCTTAACATTTTGCAAAAATATTCCAAAGACCCTCCCCTGGACGAATGAACAAGAGGATGTGACTCACATTGGAGATGGTGGAGACTAACAGCATAATAGCGGCGGCGATGTGGACCACGAAGATACCAGCCAGTAACACCAACATCTTGGCTTTTTGGTGAGTCGTGAGCAAAGAGTTCTGAAAACAAAAGACAAGGAGACCAAAAGGTTACTGTCATGCTAAGTAAAACAAATCCCACCTTCTCACTTTGTGGGCTCTCTGTTAAAATGAGACTAGTGTGACAATTTTTAAAATTCAAAATTGCATCAAAAACTCCTAAAAACAGCTTTTCACTTATCCTGATTGATAACCCTAAGTGCCTGATCATCTGTGTAGAGATGTGTACTTCTGTTTTGTTCCCACATGTTTATAGATTCATTTCTTTAATATATTTATCTATCCCCCCCTTTTTAAGAAAGGGGGAGTATTGTATTTTTCTAACAGCTGCTAATGTTTTGTTTGTGATTTAGAGGCCAAAAGTAGGACTTTGAATTTTGAAAAGTATTTTGTCATCTCCAGAGCTCTGCAGAAGCATCATACACTATTCTAGTTTGCGTAAAGAAAGCATCCATGCTCCAAGCAAAATGCTCACTCAGCAATTTGAATAGAAATGATGTGTTCTACAGAACAAGCCACTATGACTCAATGGCCATAGAGCAAGTTGGCTACTAATTTGATCCCGGATGAGACGTAAAATGGGGGAGATACTACTTCTGTTATTGCAATGCTCTTTGGCATCCAATATTATAACAACCTAATTACTTACTGATTTAGCATTCCAGACTAATATTTGCAACACCTGAGCCTTTGGCCCTGTGTGCCTCTTGGTGGAGATGCTATCTAGGGGTGTCTAGGGCAATGTCAAATTTCCTATGGCTCAACGTGAACAGCTCTGGGACTTCAGAAATGTAAAGCCTGAGATAACACCAGATGTGCCTTTTACTAGCGTGTGGTGTTTATCCAACTTCAGTCATTTAGGACCCAGCCCAGAAGACAAACAGATGCATAAATCACTGTTCAGAAGACTAGGAACTAATATAAATTAACAATGTGTGTGGATAAACAAAAGTTCTCAGCTATGATTTCAGTAGAGACCACCGATCGTAAAAACTAGAAACTAAAGGAGGTGTGAGGGGTGCCGGTGGAGGAGCTGTCAGCTGCATGCATCATCTCTGTGTCACACCCATGACAGTTAGATACAGAGCCAGCCCAGGGAGACATCAAAAGGAAAGGACCAGAGCGGATTCACCCTCTAGGCAGGGAGTAGGTGAGGATGGCGCAGCCTAGGAGATGGTGGCTGGTAGCCTGGAATTGCTTGCTTCCCCGGCTCACTCCGCCTGGTGTAATTGCTGCTTTGAGTGTGCTTCAGCCACTTTCATGCTACACTAGGTATTTATTAGAACACCGATGCTATCATTATTCTGGCATTTCAGGTGTCTTTTATCTCCTCTCGCTTTTTCATTAGGCACTCAGAATCAAACATGATCTACTGCACGCCCGGGTTCTTGGTTCTTTGGACACTGGTTTCCACTCTGCAAAACTCTATTCCCCACTGGCTACTTCCCTTCAACTGGGGGGAAATGGTGAGAGAGGCAGAGAATGTTTCTCATTTAACTATGAATAACAAAGTTGATGACATTTTCCTGCTGCCTCTGGGGATAGACTGGAACGCTCACATCTGTGAATCCTCTCTCCCACACTCAGGTTCTCTGTTGCCTTACTGGAATTCTTGCAGACCTTCACAACTTCCCGCTTGGCTTTCAGGGACAGAGAAAGTTGTTTTGTTTTGTTTTGTTTTGTTTTGTTTTGTTTTGTTTTGTTTTGTTTTGTTTTGTTAGAATCATTCCAAGTGCTTTGATCTCTGCCTCAGTTTCCTCGTAGATGGGGTGGGAGGGTGAGGATGCCAGTTATACCCAGAAGTGTGAGGCTTGCGTTGCGGCTGGTACGGGGCGGGTACTAATAACAGGGTTGTCATGATTGCTGTTATTGTTACTGTTTTTCTTCTAGGAAGCAGAATCGCTGTTACCAACCCAATCCAGTTACTCAATCACAGGCAGCCAGCCCCATGTCAAGCACAAGTTGGCGGGCTAGTTTACCAGGCAGCATATGGCTAAAATCATTTCGGTCCTCAGAAATTGTCAGTTTTGTCCAGTCCTTGCCCCTTGAGTGGCGGGAACACTAAGAACACACCCTCCAGAGTCACCCGAGAAAAGTTAGCTTTCCTCAGCCCATTCCTCTGACATACCCTCCCTCCCAGGCTTGCCCCTCCAGAATGAAGCCAGCTCAAGGCAGGAAATGACCAGATTTAAATAATGGGTGCTGGTGTTCAACCCTCCTTGACCCTTTAATGACTTTCTTGTTCCTTTTGTTTATAATTTACAGATAACCTCCTTATAATGAGAAGTGGTTAAGACGCCAAGAATGGAATATAATCCACCAAGTGAGTCCTCTTTAAATGAGTTGTTGCCTGACAGGGATGGGTGGGGAGGCAGGATGGAATTCAGGAACCTTTCTGTATCCTTGGATGCCCTGGGACCCTATCCAGCAGAGTCCATCTTGTTTCACCCCACTTACATCCAGTGACCCCTCATCAAGTCCTAGAAGAAGCAGGTCCTCTCCCAGCCACTCCGGCTCACTTCTCACCCCAGCACAGGCCCTAGTTCTTGTCCCCTGCCTACTGTCAGGCCGAAGAGCAAGGGAATCAAACTAAAAAGTGACTCTTATCTGATTGGGGCAGGGGGTGCTGTGTCTTTTCCCTATGGTAAGGGAGCAAAGTATCTCAGATCAATGAGTGTTCTTCATGAACAAGACACACAGTCCTCCCTGCTTCTGGCTGCCGTGTCCGGCCGCTGTGGAGGCTGTTTAGGCTGTTTAGGTCGAGTTACTCCATAATACACATAACTTCATCTTTCCATTGTCCCAAATTTGTCAACTTTTATCAATGAAATCCATTGTCTGCTCACGGGGCTTCCTTTTTGTTTGTTTGTTACTTTTTGAGACAGGGTTTCTTTGTATAGCCCTGCCTGTCCTGGAACTCACTTTGTAGACCAGGCTGGTCTCGAGCTCCCAGAGAGCTCCCAGCAACTGCCTCCAGAGCGCTGGGATCAAAGGCATGTGCCACCACGTCCAGCACTTCCATTATTTTTAACACTCCTCTTCCAAATACTGAGAAACACAATGGAATATTTTATGCAATTTCTGTCTTGGATCACCCATGGTTAGCCAGCCTCTGTATTACAGAGCCTGTCTGTTGCCCACTCAGTCAAGGACAGTAGTCTCAATCTGTGGGTCGCAACGGATTGCGCATTTCCGATATTTATATTACAATTCATAACAGTAGCAAAATTGCAGTTATGAAGTAGCAGCACAAATAATTTTATGGTTGAGGGGGTCACAACAACCTGAGGATCTGTATTAAAGGGTTGCAGCATTAGGAAAGTTGAGAACCACTGATCTAGGAAGACAAAACCCTTCAGGTCTTTATGGAAACTA
>CABHPR010122975.1:0-45024 GCA_902168415.1 Peromyscus melanophrys
GGTCATCAAAGACACATGGCTACATATAAAAGCATTTGTTGCTGTAAAGGCAAAATTATGCATTGTTGAAGTGGTGAAGAATGCATACATGTCCCATTCATCTTTTCTTTAATATTAATTGAGAGAGATAATGAATTTTATGGAAATAGGCTTTCTAATTTAGAGAAATATGTAAAAAATATTAGAAGAGTAGATAATAAAGATGGATTTCAATATGAAATGAAAGCAATAAATATAAAATTTTAAATTTCTGTATGATCTCTGACAATTGAATTCATGCTAAACAGACTTGAAAACTTGTATATAATTAAGAAAAACATAGACTAAGCTGTAAGAACCACTTTTCCTCTAGAAGGTACTTTGTTCCTGACATGATGAAGCACATTCCTATGTGGTCTGAACAAAATAATATAGCACTTGGGGAAAAAGATGCATCCTAAGATACTTGCACTGGAAGCCAAGATGGAGAAGACTTCCATGGCCACCATGAGTTTCCCCTTGGTGCTGTGGTAGACAGGGAGGAAGCTGACCCACACACTAAAGAACACCAACATGCTGAAAGTGATGAACTTGGCTTCATTGAATGTGTCAGGCAGGTTCCTGGACAAGTAAGCCACAGTATAGCTCCCAAGTGCCATGGAGCAAAGGTAGGCCAGGAAAGAATGGAAGGCAATAGTGGAGCCCTTGTTGCATATAATAATTATGTGGCCATATTCAGTGTAAGCATCTGAGTCAATAAATGGAGGAGAGGTGCTCAGCCAAATTCCACAGAGCACAAGTTGGATAAGGGTGCAGACAGGAATGATAAGATTAGTAGCCTTTGATATCATTATCCACCTTATCAGTCTCCCCGGCAATGTAATCTTGAAAGCCAGAACCACAGTAATAGTTTTGGCCAAGACTGTGGAGAGAGCCACTGTGAACAGAACTGCAAATGTGCTCTGCTGCAGGATACAGGTGGCTGTGTTGGGATGGCCAATGAAGAGCAATGGACAGAGAAAACAGAAGATCAGAGTGATGATCAGGATGTAAGACAGAGCCTGATTGTTGGCCTTGACAATGGGAGTGTGGTGATACTTCACAAAGACACCAAGAACACCAGCTGTTAGTGCAGAGAAGCCCAAAGCCAAGTTGGTGAGTACCATCCCCAAAGGGTCTTCATAGGCCAGAAATGTCACTGCTTTCTGGAGGCAGTGGTTCTGCTCTGTGTTTGCATATTGACTTTCTGGACACCTCACACAATGATCCATATCTACTGAGGAATTAAAGTTATTGTGAGTCTCTGCTCAGGTTCCCCTTTTATCTCAAGCCTCTTCCCAGCACCAGATCTCTGGCATTTGTCCACATTTCCTTTGTTGTTTCAGATTCAAGTAAATTTGTTCTCAATAGTAATAATTAACAAATGCTCTCTAATTACTCGTTCCAGATCAATACTGCCCATCTTCTTTGTTGGACATGAATTGAACAAGTCTATCCTTCCCATTGCTATACTTAAATATATTATAAATTAAGTGATAATATTTTTAAATTCATATTTTCATAAATTATTGAATTAAATTACATAAACCTGACTTGATCATAGGACCACCTCCTTCTGAATTCCCTTGTGTGACTTTGTCATGTTAGTTAAGTACAAGTTCACATGCCTTGAAATTTCTTTCTTTTAGTTTTGTTCTTATACTCAATATCAAAATTAAACTATTTCCATAGAATTTATTAAATTCTCCAGTGCTTTTATTCTCTGATAGTGCTTGTGGGGGAATGAGAATTATTAGGTTCTTGAAAGATGGAAATCTCCCTTTATGAAACTGTTTAATCATTCCCAGGGAGAAAAAAATCTATTTAACAGATAGATATAAAACTCTTGTTTTAGTCTTAGATTGTAATGGAATAAGTTTGTGATACTTCATCTTTTCTAATTATTGAGTTTCATCTTGAATTCAAAAGATAAGTATCAATGTACTTATTACATATTTTCATTAAAATAATTCTATTTCATACTTTAATTAAAATTTTTTGATGTTTTTTCAAAGTGGAATTTGCAATTTAATTGTTGAGAAATCTAATTAAAAACCTATTTATTTCATCATTTTGCTAGTGTCTACAGAATCTTTTATTCCATTATCAGCATTTTTTGTTTCTTCTAGATGTGCCCTCCTGCTGTGCTCACACTCTTAAGGCACTGTCTCTACTGTATTCCATGTGTTTACTTCTATTGGTTCCTAAACAGAGCAAGAATGCTTCATATGCACAACCACATACATTCTTTAGCGAAAGAACAGGGTACATAAGTCATGACAAATATAAATAAAGATATAAGTATGTTTTTTTCAATACAGATACACCTCATTTTGTAGGATTTCCAGTAGAGTTTTCACTGTTTTTAAATATTTAGCATTCATGTGTTACTCTTTAAAAGGACCTGGTTTCAGTTGTATGTACCCACCAGGAGATCGAAATCCCTCTTCCAACTTTGATGTGTACTAAGCAAATACATGGTACACTTACATGCATGTAGGCAAAACACTCAAAGATAAAACAGAATGAAAGAAAATCTAAAATAAAGTATTTTAAAATATGTCCACAGTTACATCAAATTTGACCTTTCTGATAACATCTGATAAACATAGAACCATGACTGAAATTATGCATGTAAGGGTCATAAGGATAAAACCATTAAATGTGTGTTAACTATAAACTAAGTATGCTTTGAAATACATGAAAAGTCAGGAATTTATAGTGTGTGTGTGTGTGTGTGTGTGTGTGTGTGTGTGTGTGTGTGTGTGTGTGTTAAATGCCATGGTGAATCAGGCAGAGTACTCTATTTTGAGTAAATTGTTCTCTGAAAATAACAATGGCTATAATGCATCAAACAAATAAATCTGGTGGTAGCTGCAATGGCCTGAGCACCATTTAAAGTGATAATAAAAACGAAACAAAATATTTTTACTTGTAACCGAAAGAACCACAGGACTTATCTCTACTGTTCCTGGTTCCTTCACAAAACTTGTCCATCTGCTTAGACATTGCAGATTACTGTGAGGAGGTTGCGAATACCCCGGTTAGACTGACACTTACCTGTCTCATTGGAAATCTCATTGTCTGGACAACGAATGCAATCATAGCAGCAGGCAGCCTTGCCCTTCTGGGGGGATTTTCTGAATCCAGGAACACAACTCTCACTGCACACAGAATGAGGAAGCTGAGAATTAAATATAAAAGAGAAAATAGTCAGGAGCGCATAGTTTTAAAACAATAAAAATATTATTTCTCAATATTGACCAATGAGATGGCAAATTTTTAAAATTATTCTTTGCACATTCTAGTTTTGATGCTTCTAATTTCAACATAGTATACAAATGAAGATCAATGTGTTTAGATAATGATCAAAAGATAATAGATATCTGAACAATTGTGAAAATATAAAAGCAAGGGCAAAATAAGAAGTTTGGTCACTGAGTTCTTGTCTAAATGGGCAACTGTAATCTCATGCGGATACTGTTGTGTACCTCCTCACAGCTGGAGTGTGAAGTTTTGTTTTCCAACGGTTATGCTTAATTTACATTTGTCAATCTGACAGGATTTAGAATTCCCATATAAACTATTCTTTGTGAATCTCTGGGAGAGATCATCTACATTAGGGTACTTGAAGCTAGAAGACATATTCCATAATGAAGTATTGCTATTTCACTGGCTATTGTTAAGGACTGAATAAAATCAAAAAGGTATGTGAAAAGTAGTGTTCACATCTATCTACTTCCTGACTGATGATACAACATGACTCACTTTCTAAGATTCTTGCCAACATGATTGCCTGAATCATTATGAACTGCTCATGCTAAGTGTGGCCCAATAAAGTCTTTGTTCTTATGTTTGTCAGCCTGTTTTTTTGGTTGTTTGACAAATTGCTTCCTTTTTTATCAGGAAGACATGTCTTTAAACCATGCATATGTGCCTTTCATACTATTGTGCATTGCCACATGCCTGAAATCAAATGACCATGCACTGATATTTTCTAATCTGGCAGTCAAATTACTACTTTTGTCAAGTGGTTGCAGGACAAGAATGAAATCTTAATAAATAGACACTGTATTTATTACTGGAAATAAGTGCCCACAGAAAAATATATAGAAAAATAAATAACCCCATTCCTCAGAATAATGCAATAGAAAACTTCCTCATATGACAGTGATTTTATTCATACTGATGGGCATTCTGTAAGGAACCAACTATCATTACATTCACAAACAAAAGTTATTGACATAAAGTTCAAAGCAATGAGATAAAATGCATCCCACCTCTGTAAATCCTATAGCCCACTGTATCATATGCTCAGACAAAAAGAGTTCTTGGCCCTGTGGGGCTTTTGGAGAAAATGTTCCAACTTTCATCTTTTGTCTGAGACCATCTGGAAAATTCCAGAGGTTGAGAATATCATATTCTGCTTCTAATTTCCTTTGTGAATCCAAACCCATAAGGTTTCCAGCACCATTTTTGAAATGGAAATTCTTGAGATAAGGGTGAAGCTAAAAGAGACACAGAATTTGATGATGAATTTATTCCCAGAAAGATCAACAGAACCCATTGAAACAATGGGTCTTATTTGTCCTAAATCCCTGATATGCATTGTAAGCTATACCACGCTATAAACACTTTAATGGATAAAGATTAAAAAGGAATATATCATAATGTTTCTTGTTAGTTTCAAAGGAAAGAATTCACACACACACAAACACACACAAACAAAAAAATGATTTAATCAACTGTGGTGATGTATTGTGTCCCCCAAAATATTGTGAACCATAATAAAGTCTATCTGAGGTTCAGAGAAAGAAGCTGGCTACTGTAGTAAACATAGAAGTCAGGCAATTGTGCCTTTAATCCTGTCACTAGGGAGGCAGAGATCCATCTGGATCTCTGTGAGTTCAAAGTCACCTTTGGAAACAGATGAAGGCATGGTGACACATGCCTTTAATCCCAGCACTAACCATAGAGGTCTGGAAGTCTGCACAGAGAGAGACAGGAAATGATGTAGGTGGGCGGAGAGAGGAAGTGAGATGCAGAACAGAAATGGATATAGGTGTGGATATACAGGAAGTAGGTCTCTTTGGCTGAGGATCTCCAAGTGGTAAGAACATTGCTGACTTCTTTCTGCTTTTCTGGTCTCTTGGTTTTAATCCCAATATCTGGCTCTGAGTATTTATTAACAAGACCTTTTAGCAATTCATCCTACAATCAATGAATGTTGATTCGAGCAAATTTCCATAATAGTAATGTACTCAAAGTTTCATTTTGTAAATTGGGGTGTTAATGTCCAAAATGAAATAAAATGGTCAGTTAGGAATCATAATCATAGCTTCATAATTTGAACTTTAAGGACCTAATAGAATTTGACCATTAAAGATATAGTTCTTTTATTTCTGTTCTGCAATACACTCAGAGATAATGGGGTTTCATTTGAGTATAGAATCATGAGAAGATTCTGAGTCTAAGTGTAAGACAAAGCAGATAATGACATACACATAATTAAACTTTGTTGCTACCCATTCAACCTGAACAATGACACATGTGTCTGTAAAGACTTCTAGACAAAGAATTACATACAGTCTCTCAGATGATTTTTGATAAAACCTGTCACAGTGTACAAACATGTATTGTGTGCTTTTAGGAAACCTCAGTATGCCACAGTGTGTTTGATAATATATAGAGGAAGAGAAATTACCTCCCAATGGTAGGTATTTACCTCCCCATTTCCATGAGGGTGAATTTCCACTTGTTTCAGAGTCATCTCATGGAGACTGTGAGCCACAGCACATACAGAATTATATACATTGTAACTCTCTTCCGTCATGTCCATTTCCAAAGCATTTCCAGGCAACATTTCCAAAGAAGCATTGGGTAGACAGTTAATCAAAATTTTACAATCAGGTCCAGAAAAAGAGCAATTGAAATATCTCTTCCACAAAAGAGCAAGGATATAGTCTTCTGGATATGTGGAAGGCTTGTATGTCTGGATAAACTTCCTAAAGTCAGAAATCTCAGCATGATGTTGTGCAAAAATGAGACTCCCGTGGAATGGATCAAATATGAAATAAGGAACATCAGTAGTTACATCCCATTGTGACTTAATGATCCAGACTTTCCAATTAATAAAATGTATTCCTATATATAATATTGTACCATGCAAATACTGAGTGACATCATAAAGGAAAACAACATTTGCAGTTGATTTCAGGATATTTCGGTGAACTGATCTGGTTTCATAGTGCGAGTAAACATGGCTGTCCGGAATCATTTCTACAAAAGCCACACACACTCTGTTCCTGTCCATCTCTCTTCTCAAGTGTGGTAGAATCTCAGCCGCATTGTGGTCATCTATGAGAACCAGTCCCACCCAGGTCCAGTTGAAATGAACCATCAAAATGACAATGCCATGTGACAGAGACATGTCCTTTTGTGCTGTCTGGTAGAGAGAAGAGAACTGGGTTCTGTCACTCAGGATAGTGTCAAATGGTCCAAAAGTAATCTGAAGGAAATTTCAAATAGGAAAGAAGAGTGAAAACATTGACATAGAACACAGTTTTAAACCTGAGGTGACACTTTGTATTGGTATAGACTACCTTCTGCTCATGGTATTTTAAACTCACATCTTGTTTCTGGAGATATTTATAGACAATTTCTCACAAGACACAGTTTCCTAAACACTCACTATAGGCTCCAGCATCTGCCTCTTCTCTATCTTGAGAAGAATATATGAGGACATATAACCAAATACCTGATTTATTTCTTTGATAGATGAATGTCACAGCTTCACTTCTTTACATTGTAAACATCTCAAATGTCTGCAGTTTAATATGGGTTTCTTGTTCCCTGCCAGCCATGTTCCTCACCTGTGGATATTTGTAGAGATTCAGCAGTCTCCCAACTTGTACAGATGTTTCCCATGCTGCTCCTGTAAGTAAAGCAGCAGCCTTGTTTTCCCTTCTACATGTGTAATTGGGAATGTTTATTCCCATTCCTGTGAGGCAAAAAAAAGCTTTCTGCATAATATCCTGTAGATTGCTTTCAACATTATAGAGCTCAAATCCTAGAGATATGTTGGGTAAAATGTGAGTGTTCCTGTTGATCTCCTCAATGGCAAATATGAAGGCCAAAGAAAACTGGTAGCTCCTCAACTTGAAACTGCAGAGAAGGATTGTCAGTATTCATGGCATGGACACATATCATACCTAACAGTATGATGCTGGACTACATTGTAGATTATATGGTACCAATGGCTTTTATATATCTATGAACAATAATTTTTTCAATACGGCAATTTTTTTCTTTTCTTCTTTTTTTAATTTTATTTTACAATTTAATTCAATTTTACTTATCAGCCACGGATTCCCTTGTTCTCCCCACTCCCCCTTTCACCCCATTCCTATCTCCTCCATGGCAAAGACTCCCCTGAGGATTGAGTTCAACTTGGTAGATTCAGTCCAGGCAGGTCCAGTCCCCTCCTCCCAGGTTGAGCCAAGTGTCCCTGTATAAGCCCCAGGTTCCAAACAGCCAGCACATGCACTGAGGACTGAGGACAGCATATCCCACTGCCTGGATGCCTCCCAAACAGATCAAGCTAATCAACTGTCTCACTTATCCAGAGGGCCTGATCCAGTTGGGGGCTCCTCAGCTATTGGTTCATAGTTCATGTGTTTCCATTCATTTGGCTATTTGTCCCTGTGCTTTATCCAACCTTGGTCTCAACAATTCTCGCTTATACAAGCCCTCCTCTTTCTCGCCAATTGGACTTCTGGAGCTCCACCTGGGGCCTGGCCTTGGATCTCTGCATCCGGTTCCCTCTGTCATTGGATGAGGTTTCTAGCACACCAATTAGGGTATTTGGCCATCCTATCACCAGAGTAGGTCATTTCAGGCTGTCTCTCGACCATTGCCAGTAGTCTATTGTGGAGGTATCCTTATGGATTTCTGTGGACCTCTCTAGCACCCTGCTTCTTCCTAGTCTCATGTGGTCTCCATTTACCATGGTGTCTTATTCCTTGTTCTCCCCCTGTGTTTTTGATCCAGCTGGGATCTCCCGCTCCCCCAAGTTCTCTTTCCCTCGACCCTTGCCCTTCATTACCCCCACTCACGTCCAGGTTGTCTGTGTAGATTTCATCCATTTATATGTCACTTGGCAATCCTTGTGTCTCTCCCGGGGTCCTGCTCTCTAGGTAGCCTCCCTGGAGTTCATCACAGGAATTTTTTTGAATGCCATGGTATCTAATAAGTGATGGTTTAATTATCTAAAAGACTTGGGTGTGCCTAAAATTTCCTGTCAGGAATCTTGACCTTCACTGATATTAACCTTGGAATCTCTAGTATGGGGGAATACAAATAAAACCACCTAAATTTATTATACTTTAATGATATAAACAGCTGATGGAGACTTCCATCCTTAAAGGCTTCCCTGTTCTGTACTGTAAAAACCCCAATTCCCCCACATCACAATCACTCTGTCTGTACAAAGATGGAGAGACTGCAGCCTTTCACTTGTTTTGATGAAGGACCAACAATGATTATGGGGATGTCGGCCTGTGTTGAAAGTATCAATCCCAAAGCAACCTTGGATCTGAACCTGAGAGGGTTTAGGAGTCCAGCACCAAAACACATCTGTTTGAACAACCTTCCCTCTCTCCCATGCCATCTTCCTCTCCTTTCTGAGAGCCATACAATGAAGAGCAGAATGACGAAGTGAACTTCTTATAGTTTACCAGTCTACAGTCATAACTTGAATCCCCTGGGCTACTTTGTGCCAAGTTTTTGCTATTTCTACCATTTAACTGCCTTTTTCTTTATCTCTTCACTATGTTCTTACTTCCCACACAAAGTGGATTACATAACAACCTTGAATGCTCTGATGATAGATGTAATTACATTATCCTGGAGCTGAGTATAACTTGAACAGAATATATGACCTGGTTCATTGCACACATGGCTTGAGGATCCTCATCAAGATGGAAGCAACCATTTGCCTTGGCAGCTAGTTTGCTAATGATATCATAAAGCAAGCATATTCAACGTGACTTCTTGGGACCATCCAAAATGGTGACCACTGTTATATGTCATTGTCCCATTGAGTCCAGTAGGATCAACACACCCATATTATATATGACCATGGACAAAACATACAACCTCTGTGGTGTTTGTTTTGTCATTATTAATGCTTTTCCTCTATTTTGTTTTAACATTAATAGGTTATTAGATGATATAATTACTAGCTTCTAAAAAGATCCTTATTAAAATCACAATACTCAACAGAGACTATAAGGATGGATTGTCTTGTGAGAGACAAACTGTACCTAGGAAAGTGCTTCTATGGTAGACTCTACTGGGTCTCACTGCTAATTCTGACTGGTACGTCCAAGTCAATTTCCTCTAAGTGAGGTAAAATGTTCTTTGTCCCTCATGCTCGTTTGTTATCTGAATGTCTGCTTTTGTTTCTGCCAAGACTAGCAACATGTTGACTAAAGATCCCTCTGTGTGAGATTTTTCTTTTACAATGAAAAAGATAAAAATCTAATCTCAACAAGCAATAATCATAAAATCTTGGGTTTTTTTTAGAATTTGTCTTTTATATTTTTTATGTATAGAGTGTCCACATGAAATTATGGTTTGTTGTTCACATCGGGTCTTTAATAAAATGGTTATAAGTAAATGCTCCAGGAAAGAATAATAATTGACTTTGCCCTAGGTTATTTTGTTCACAGTAATACTCAACTTAAAAAAAAAACTTACATAAAATATGTATTTAATCAACCTGACTACATAGGTAAAATAAATAGAAATGATTATGTTCCTGCACACTTCTTTGGAATAACTAACCTGAGATTCTACATGTAAATTTAATGTGTACTTTAAGTCAAAGAGATATGGAATCATACAATTCTGGTCAAAATGTATCTCCTTAATGGTTATTCCAGTTCTAGTTCTACAATACTGTTCATTACCCTTAAGGTTATCAATTACCTTTATGATATTATTGTTCTTAAACCACGATATGTTGCTCATATTGGAAAATAGCCATCATTTATGTACAAATTAGTTATATGTGTGATTTTAAATGTGACATATATATAGATATATATGAATGCATATACAGAAATAAGTATTTTAATGGTTCTAAGTGAAGTGTCCAGGAATATATAAATATAAAATTGTACACCTACAAAATAAAAGCAGACAGTCATCAGCTCAAAAATTTAACTTCTAACAATCACTCTCTGCTTATAGCCAGCTCCTCTGTCAAAAGCCAATGGTTAACTTTTAAACCCTTTGCCACTTACAGTCAACAAATGCATGGATCAAAGTTAACTTCTAATAGTTGTTTCTATGTGACTTCTAGCATGCATCTCATGCTTGATTTCTGTGGATATCCTTCTGTATGCTGTGAATGTATTGCTCTGATTGTTTAATAAATAAAGTGCTGATTAGCCAGTAGCCAGTATAGGCAGGACAAATGGAGAGGAGAATTCTGGGTACAAAAAGGCTGAGTCAGAGCCGCCGCTAGCCGCCGCCATGAGAACCAAGATGTAAAGGTACCAGTAAGCCACAAGCCATGTGGCAAAGTATAGATTTATAGAAATGTATTAATTTACGATGTAAGATCTAGCTAGCAAAAAGCCTGAGCCATTAGGCCATATAGATTTAATTAATGTAAGCCTGTATGTGTATATTTGGGTCTGAGCGGCTGCAGTCCTGGTGGGTCTGGAGAAAACTCCAGCTACACTTGATGTTTCTCCTTGACTCCTATCATGAACCCCATGCCTGATGTTTACTTTTACTATAAAAAGGGGGGTGAAACCCTCCCCCTTTACCACAGCTTCATAATCCCAAACTCTAGCTGTGGTGTCAGATAGCTGATAAACTTTTGTCCCCTACAGAGAATTTCTTTTTTATTTTCTTTAATTTTTTTTCTGGAATAAAGTTTGCTTCTGGTTTAATAGATTTTGTTGTTCGGTACCCCATTATTATATTATTATGCTACACTGGACCCAACAATAACAATATTTCCAAACAATAAAGCATCATTAAAACAAATAAAAGAATAAATATGTTTTTGAAGATCCAACATGGTGATTTTGTTCAATCTCTCAAGTTAAACAACAGTCACCTTCATACCTTCAAATGAAGAAAAAATTACCTCAGAGGGACATCTAAATAGATAATACAACTTGAAAAAATAATAAGCTGACTTGACAATATTTTTAAAGGGTAGGAGGTGGATACTATTTATGAATGATAAATTATCTTCATATATACTGAGCAAAGAATTTTCAGTGTGACCAGCTCTGAGTCATCACACTGTCATCAAAAAGACCTTACTTATTTTCTGTAAGTAAGCCCTATGAAATCGTGGGTTCCCAATAGTGAACTTTGATAGAATGAAATTTGTTGTCATCGAGAACTTAAAGAGAAGGGATAGAAATTGCTTGAGCACCTCCTATTGTAAGAATATTCTCACAATACATAGTAAATTTATTTGTTAAACCTCCTATGTCTCATGCTCTGTTGATTTAGTTATTAATCCCATCAAAAGGATGTATGATTGTGTGTCCACTTGTCAAGGGTGTACTTGTAATGGCTATTCTTGTTTATCTACCTAACTACATATTATATGGATCTTAGTGGTAGGGAGACATTCTTTTAGTCCAGGTATTTCACACACTTCCTTAATCTAGATCTATAGGCAGGATAACACATCTTTCATGAGGATCATATATGATGAAAACCTATATATGGACATGGAAGAAGGAAACTTTTGGTTTTTGCCTGCTTGCTATCATCCCACTACCAAGTCCATTCATTCACTGTAATCACTGTCATTAGAACCTATGTCTTCTGGATTCCATAATATATATCATGATGTGTGACTTGAAATTTCTTTTTTGTTGTTGTTTTTGTTTTTATTTTGTTTTTCAAGGCAGAGTTTCTCTGTGTAGCTTTGTGCCTTCCTTGGAGCTTACTCTGTATCCCAGGCTGGCCTTGAACTCACAGAGATCTGCCTGGCTCTGCCTTCCAAGTTTTGGGATTAAAGGCATGCGCCACCACTGCACAGCCGATGAAAATTTTAACCCTGGGATTTATCTTGATAGCCTACATTATATACTCAAAGGACTATATGTATACATGTAAATGTTTAAAGTTAAAAAAAGTATTCATTGATTAGTAATGTATACAATAATAACTACACTGGCAGCAGAGATAAAATAAAACTTAATGAGCACAATAAAAATAAAAACCATGTAAATAGAAAAAATAATATATTGATAGAATTTTAAAGCTGGTTCAAAAGTATTCATACTATAACATATTACACACAAATTCAACAAACACACACATACACACAAACATGCACACACATGCATGAGAAGAGTTGGAAAAGAGAATGTTCTCATTATGAAGAAATGGTTAATATTTTGTAGAAATGTGCATCTAGTTATATAACATTTAAATAAAAGTAAACTTATACTGAAAACAGTAAATTAAAATAAAATTGAAAAATGTATTTAAATTTCAAAAAATAACAAAAATTAGAAACAAAAAATAAGAACATTATTCACAGTGATAGAAAATCTTCAAGACTGAGTGCACAGTTTTTTGGAATGAGACCAGAAGTGGAATTCTGTTTCATAAGTCATTTTATTTCTATTGTAAAAGTTTGATGAGCCTCCAGAATGATTTCCACAACATATCTGTGCATTTTAATGCCCACCAAAGCCAAATGATTTCTCTTTGCCAGAAGACTTGCAAATACTGATGGTTAGATTTCTTTTATGATAGCCGTTATTCTAGGCACTTATATATAGTTGTAATTACCGTTACACCCTAATGGTGCAGCCAAATTTTTTTAAGCAAGGAGGAAAATGAGCAGTTGAGGACAAGCAGCTTACACAACAATGACAGCTGACAGGCTGGGTATCAACATAAAAGAGAGTGAAAAGGGAACATTACGCTCCCCATTGTATAAGAATCATTTCAAAATGATCACAGTCCTTAGCTTAAAACATGAAACACTGAATGCAATAGAAGAATACACACCTAATCATTGTCAAGCCTTAATATAGGCAAAAAATTACTGAAGAGAATGACAATGTTACACAAAATATCCTCAGACATCAAAAGATGGGACCATACAAAATGAAGATGCAACTAACAAAACTAAACAGAAAAGTATTCTGTACAGCTAAAAAAAAACTATCTTCAGAACACCACATAATGTGAGAAAACAAGTTTCATTTTTTCTTTAGATGTTGGACTAATGTCCAAAAGTTTCAATTAGTTTAAGAAGTTGTAAATCAAGGAAATAAAGCCTCCACCAGCAGATGGGCAATTACAAGAACAGAATCTGTACCAAAGAAAAATACATACAACTAGTACCTACTTTAAAAAGTTTTCAACATCACTGATCATCAGATATAGGCAAAACTTAAAAAAAATTACTACACATTGATTGTTGCCAGTATTTTGAGTAGATTAATGATGTTTCAAGATACAGAGATATATGAACACAAAGAGACTAAGTACAAAAATGTCCACTATGGATTTCTGAATGTTTCCCATTCCACTCAATTCCATTGAAAAATCAAAAAAGATAGAATATGTTAGAAATTCAGTTAAAAGAATGGTATGAATGACTGGAAAAATTAATGGGTGGTCAAACCATTGATATTTCAGGGATCATTAAATGACATGCAGTTTATATTATTAATGAGGGTAAATGGACTGGAAGAATTGATGTGGTCATATCTGTAGACAGTTTGTATTCATGAGAAAATGAATAATCAAGACAAGGAGGGAAAGCTTTTGATCAATTTTGAAATTCACATTTTTATTTTCACAAAAGATATATAAAAACTATTTGAAATGAACATAACATGAAAAAATTTAGAATAACCACAAAGCAAATATTATGTCCTTTAAAGTGAAATATTATGTTAAATATATAAATAAGATGTTTATTACAAGGAAAGCAGCAAATTAGAAACATTATGAAGTCAAAACTACAAGGAATATATTTTTCATAAAAATGGAAATCTTCTCTAAGGCAAAGCACACTGTCAAAAGGACAAGACAGCAGGCTACAAAAGGGAAAGTATCTTCACAAACTGTATATCAGAGGGCTGATTTCCAAAACATATTAAAACTCTCATTTTGAGAGACCAAATAATCCAATTCAAAAATGGGTTAGAGACCTAAACAGAGATTCTCAACAGAAGAATCTCAAATGGCCGAGAATCACTAAAGAAAAGTTCAACAGCCTTAGCCATCAGACAAAGGTAAATCAAAAGAACAATGGTCTTCTAATTTACACAAGACAGAATGACTAAGATAAAAACTCAAGTGACAACTATTCCTGGTGAGAATGTGGAGATATATATAGTTTTTACTTATTATCTTTTAAATTAAGACCTCATGAGAGTAAAATAAAATTACACATTAAGACACAAAAATATAATTGCAATAGAATATATTCCTGATCACACATTCAATGTGCTTTTTGTTATGATTATCAGAAAGAAAATACTTGTGTGGATCCAATCAAAATGTGAGGAGAATCAAGTAAGAGGGGAAAAGACAGAACAAACCCACTTTCCACACATAGTCACATGGACACATTCATGGGAATGGATTTCTGTCACCATATTTGCTGTGTCTATTGCAGACTAAGCTGTCCAAACATACTTATGTCTACCAACTTTTCCTCCCTGATCATGTTTCCTGTTCTAAATTCCAGGGCTGATAACTTGGCACTACATCCAAGTTTCAGCATAAACATAATTGTATTTCAAGAACCTAAATGTATCTTTACTCCAATTGTCTGTCTGCTGACTCTCATCCTGTACCTTGCTTGCTCATTTTCATTTCAGAGGTTTTTGTTCTAAATGGAATGCAAGCTATCTTCCTCCATTTGAGAACTTAATAGGTGGATTCTACAGCTACAGAAATGTCTGCATGGAATAAAATAAATCTTACATCCTTCAAAAAGACTCCTACATAGACATTTCTCACCAGGAGAGTCCTCTCAATTCTATCATTTTGTCTGTTAATATCCTGTAATCCTACAGGCATCATACTAAGAAACAACCCTCAGAGGTCACCAACAACATCTATGTGTCTTGCAGAACACACACATACCGGTTGTAAATAATTAGAAACACTGGAATGAAATAGAATGGTGTAAAAGAAATAGAATCTAAAAGATTACTAATCAAAATTATAGATATAAATTGTAAGTCATTTTGAAATCATTTTAGCAGATGAAGTCCCAAAAGCAAATTCTCATATTCTGACTTCCAAAACAGCGGTTGTTAGCACAGGCAGTCCCTCTCATTCTACTATCACACAAAGACTCTCTAGTAACTACAATTTATGGTATTATTTCCTCCCCAAGGAGAAAAACTACACTTTGAAAATTGCCCAAAACAACATGTCAACTTTTTAAAAATATTCTATCTGCAGAGAAAGCCATGAAAATATCCCTCACCTGAAAAGCTAAAGGTAAGGCAGAAGAATGTAGAGAGATTCAGCTTATCAAGTGTGTAAAATAACATGAATTAAAACAATCTCTTCTTTCTTTGAGAGAGGAAAAAAATACCTACCTGAAAAAGTTTTGTGAGTAGAATAAAGCAAATGACAGGATGGGAAATTAAAGATAAATTCATGTGAAACCAAACTTTCTTGAGGACAATGAAATCTGAATTCTGAAAAGAAATAAATTTTAAAAGCACTTACTGTATCGTTGGTTTATCTTCACATTTAAAATAATGAATTTTTGTGCAATAATAATTAAAAAGTGTAAAAAGTGCAGCAATCATCACATTTCCATCACTCTGTAAAGGACTTACTGACTTTAAATTGCATTGAAAATCATTAAAGGAACACAAAGGAACAAGAGTCTCCAGGAGAAAGAAAAGAAAAATCCAAGAGAACATCATGAAATAGTAATGTCTACAAAACTGTAAGCATGGGGGACACAGATCTCAATGTGTTCAGCAGCTACATATACAGATCATGTTTTTGTGAGCAGAAGAGTTGGTAATATTTTTGGTGATTAAAGTCATTACTCTCTAATCACATATGTTTTTGACAAGCCGCTTCTACACTCCATGGAGAATTTTGGACAATTTTCTTCCCTGAGACTTCCCATCTGAGACCCTGCACTCAAGATAAAAACAAGCTTCAAAATACATTTGTGAATCTTCTTTAAACACAGGCCCCATGACTTCAAGAGCAAAGAACATCAAGACCCCAGGGATGACTCCTCTTGAACAGACTTGGCAAGAGCTCTCTATCACAAAAGTTACATGAGACAGTGAATCAGCATGATGCAAAGACCATGCAAGGGAGGATGCCAAGGGAGATGAGACAGAAAACATCCTGGAAATGTCCCAGCCAGACAGGGCTCAGTGAAAATAAGTAGGACATCCTGATCTTTAAATTGATTATTGCCTATACCAACCATTATATTGTGTCTCACAATAAAATTTACCTGAGGATCACAGGGAAAACCTAGCCACTATATTAGCATAGAAGTCAGGCAATGGTAGCACATGCCTTTAGTCCTATTACTTTATATTGGATTGGATTTTTGTATCTCGTATACAAATTACGAACATTGCTTCAAATTTGAGATTGATTTATATAGGTATGATAAGATAAAAAGATAGGATAGAAAGTGAATTAGGTACATTTTGAACTCACTAAAACAGGAAAGATAATGGAATATTTTCCATGAATTTATCAAATGCAAATGGACTTGGTATTGTTAATGTATTTATTGCTTGTATATATTGTATATAGTTATTGTATTTATTGTATTTAGTTTTTTTGTATTAGTTATAACTTTTTTATTTTTTTATTTTTTATTAGACAACCAAAGGAGAAATGTGGTGATGTATTGTGTCCCCCAATATATTGCTTCTCACAATAAAATTTACCTGAGGATCAGAGGAGAAAGCTATCCACTATATTAGCATAGAGCCAGCCATGGTGATATACGCCTTTATTTTTAGCACTAACCATAGTAGACTGGAGGTCAGTACAGACAGACAGAAAGTGACAGAGCAGGGTAGAAAGAAGAAGTGATGTAGCTGGGCTGAGAAAGAAAATGAGAATGAAACAGAAAGACATAAAGGTTTGGGGAGACAGGAAGTAGCTCGCATTGGAAGCTGCAGAGTTGGTGAGGAGAGGTTAGCTGTGACTTTTCCTATTCCTCTGATCTTTCTCAGGCTTTATCCCCAATTTCTGTCTCTGAGTTTTTTATTTAATAAGAAGTTTAGCAATTTTTCTACAGGAGAATATATTTCTCATGTGTTAAAACACATGGTTTAGTTTTCTAGCATTAACAGAACAAAGCACTGTGTATTAGATGGGTGGGCTGCTTCAAATCTTTTACAGGAAACAGTCTCCTGGGTAACTCAGAACAAGCCATATAATTCTCCTATTGGAATGAGGAATATTTGTTGTCATTTTTATTTTATTGTCTGATACTTGGTATTTCATATTATGACTAGGACTTATGACCTATTCCTGTGATCTGCCACATGTATGTTTTACTTAAAATTTATAACAGTATGATAGAAATCAAAACACCTTGCATTTTCATTAGACTGGGGAGAAAAATGTGGAAATTTGAACAAAGTGGACATTGATATGAGAGAGATCATAGAGATTGGGATGCAGAACAATGACCTTGAGTCAAACTGCATCTGAGTTAACATTACTTTGTATTTTAATTAGCTTATAAAGTAATGGGTTCACTTAGAATATTTCTGCAGGAGGTTGGATTTTATTGGTTTTCTTCCCCATTTTCTAATCATTTAGACATCCTTGGAGTATCCTTCTGCTACTTTCTGTCTACATCCTTCCATTTTAAATGTGTCCTGTTTCCAGTTCTTTCTTTAAAACTATGTATTCTTCCCTAGGGGAAACTATTTCTTCTGCAGTCAGAATTCCTTACTTACCATTTCTCCCTTTGAATTTTACATAACAATTTCTCTTATACTGGAGCAAGACTTTAGGGAGATTTTCAAAACAGTTTTAACTCAGGGTATCTGGGTGTTATTTCTAAAGTAGATGTTCTTTCTGGCAGCAGGAACATAAATTCTGGTGTTTTAGAAAAATCTTGGACAACAACTCAGAAATTTGTTTCCCATGTCAGGTGTTAATATTTTTTAGGTGCTCTATTGTTCTTCAGAGAAGTATTAAGTTAGATGGGAAATTACCATATGTATTATTTATGTATATTTATTCATAGAATTACATGCATTTTAGGTATTTTTATATAGAGAGTTAATAGTGTGATTCCTTTTGAAATTGTCATATTTCCTGTCATTTAGTCCTCCTTAATCCCCCTTCTGTATTTACCTCCCTCCGTATCCCAACTAAAGTCACCCCATCCCATTTTGTCATTTCTCTCCTCAGATCACTGGTGTTCCTGCTCTTCATTTCCACCACACACCCTGCTATGGTTACTTTCTCTTTTCCTGATTTCTCAATTGCTTCAGGTCATGAGTTCTTATTTGAAGATATGGAACTAAGACCCAAAGAAAAAAGTATTGAATACAGTAGTACAGGATGTAATTTGAATAAGATGGCACTGGATTTGAACCCCATCACAGTCATGACAAAATGCCAAAAGTCCAGTAACTTTCAAAATTAATTTCAATAGCTTAGAGACATGTCTCCAAAATATCACAGGCTGGAAAAACCAACATTAAGCAAAAACCATAAAAATAGTATAACATCATTATAATTAGGAACACCAATCCCTCAATAAATATCAACAAATACTAACAGTGACATTGCATGCAACTCATGATCAACAGGGCAGAAAAGATGTCACAGCAATAGAAGGGAAATAAGAAGCCAAAACTTTATCATCTGTTTTTGTGAAGGATTATTTTTAGTTTATCAAATCATGATTAACAAAATGCCAGATGAATCTCTGAAGATACATTGAAAGTGATTTACTGATCAAAAGTAAGCTATAATGTAACAGTACTTTCGAGTAAGACAACCAACCCTCAAATAATAATACAGACATTAATTATGAAAGATTAGCCTATAACTTAGGTTTGTTCCTAACTAGTTCTTATACCTTATACTAACCCATTTCTATTAATCTACACACTTCCATGTGGCTTGTGGCTGTTACCTCTCCTCCTTCATGTCTTGCTTGTTCTGATTCCTGATATCTCTTCCCTCATCCTAGAACCAATAGAAAACACAAACTATAGTCCCTACCCTTTCCTTCCTGTTCATCTTATCTATCCAAATTGCTGGCTTGTTTATGGCCAATTCCACTCAGTCACTGGTTTTACTCCTTAATTTAAGGTATAACTTTATTGGGTAGTAACAGGAGTGTCAGAGTGTGATCAAACATCTCACCACACCAACCCACAACTTCTCATGCATTGTAATTTCAATTACTTAAGACTACAAATGTGAAGCCAACACTATTACCTATTCTTTTTAGGCTGCTGTTTTCCAAATTTCTGTTTATGTTGTAATCTCAATTGTTTATACTAAAGTAATTAAATATTCCAGTATTTAATAGTCAAACAAATAGGTATTATATTCCAACCCCCCAAAACAATGATCTCAGGCTTAACTAATATGAAAAGAAGCTTCTCTTTGGAGCAGATAATGACTAATACAGAGACAAAAAAATGAGCAATGTATATTGAGTAAGTGTGGAGAATAGTCAGTCTTAGGTGGGACATTACAATATAAGGCTCCTGGATCTTTGTGAAAGTGTGAAAAGGTGGTCAGAGACTGTGGTGTTTGATTTACTATAAGGAAACAGTTTCTTGGTGCACAAGAAGGCAGTTGAGCACATGAACTCACATTCAGTGTGAGATCATGCACAAGCCTATTGCAATCAAAGGGGTGACCAAATCTCTGTATTAAGATAAAAAGTAGCAATAAAGTCCTAACACTAATTTTCTTAAGAAAAATACCCCTAATATCCCTACTGTATCCCAGGGGATTAACAAAGAATCTGGACATATATGGACAAGAATTATTTACTCAATGTTTGAAATATAGGACAGAAAGTTAAGCTGATGAAGATAGAGGTTAGATCAAGAGTCCATAAACTGAGGGGAAATAATCATCAAAACCCACTCAACAAAATTTATTCAGAACTAATAATTATAAATAAAGAATTCCTTGACCTTGGGTCAAACTTGTTGAGTTAATGTTGCAGGCAAGATGTTGCAAAGCTCCTGTAATTGGTAGAGATTAACATCATTATACAGAAAATATATGCTCTGCACAGCAGAAATATTTAGGATCTCCATGGAGTAAAACAGCACCTATAGAAGACTCCCAATGAGAAAATGACAATTCCGTTAAAATATATTTGGCTGAAATGCTGATCAAATAGAACCATGCCAGAGAATGATCAAATTTGGACATATTCCCAAGGATTATCACAAGGACATTACTGTAACTTTGAGCCATGCACAAAGGTACAGTTTGAGATGATGACAGGACATGTCAGTGCTGTGGGATGTTCTGTATGGAAATGTGTTGCTAATAAAACACTGATTGGCCAGTGGCTAGGCAGGAAGTATAGGCGGGACTAACAGAGAGAATAAAAAGAGCAGGAAGGTGGAAGGAGACGCTGCCAGACGCTGCCAGCCACCGCCAGGACAAGCAGCCTGTAAAGATGCCGGTAAACCACGAGCCATGTGGCAAGGAACAGAATTATAGAAATGGATTAATTTAAGATATAAGAACAGTTAGCAAGAAGCCTGCCACGGCCATACAGTTTGTAAGAAGTATAAGTCTCTGTGTTTACTTGGTTGGGTCTGAGCGGCTGTGGGACTGGCAGGTGAAAGAGATTTATCCTGACTGTGGGCCAGGCAGGAAAACTCAAGCTACATGTCAGAATTTTTTAAATGGTTCTGTATTATGAGAATTAAAAAGACTTGCAAATATGAGAGCTCCAAAGATGCTTGCATCAGGATTCATAATTCACTGACAAGTGGTGTGTGGCATGCCCATAGTCCTGTAAGGTGGCCCTAAAATGATATTGCATCTGGGACGTCTTTTGCTGAGAAAAACTATATGAATGATATGAATGGTGTGGAGCTCTTCCAAGACTTGGGTAATGTGTGTACAAAAGATGATCTGAAATTACAAGGCATCCCAGTGGGGACTAAATCATCTCAATAGTACTCTTACATGTTGCATTAAGGTCTGAAATTCAGGGTCTTTGGTTGATTCTTTCTTTTCTTCTTGAATTTATTTCAGTGTTTTGTGGTACCCAGGTTCAGGTGATATGTGGAGGCTGTAGGGCTGTTAACATTCTGAGCCTATATAATGGAAATAGATTATTAGTCACAAGTGTTTGAAAGCTGTACTGATATCAGATTTTGGCGTTCAGTGTCAACTTCCTTGTCTTCTACTATGTTAAGAGTTGGTATCTCAAGATTTCACCACCTGGAGCTCTCCTACATCTTGCTGTGTCTGCTTTGCAACAATAATGATATCTCTCCTAATATGCAAGTAAAACAGGCCTATCATCCATTACATTTTAAAAAAAAATACAGGTATCTTTTTTTCAGGGAAGAGAGAAGTGAATAATACAAATGAAGAACAATTTTTTGGTGATAAGTCATCATAATTCTTTCACAGCTGAACTGGTGTATATGTTGGATTCATTAATAAAATATAAATACTTGAACTGGAAAGGTGCATGGAAAAAGAAGTTCCTTAACTTTACATTTGCCATCTTACAGTATAAATACTTTGTTGTAGCTGATGTTTCTCACCAAAGTAATTGCATATGCTGTTACTAGAAGAATAAATTTGAAAATTGCTTACTTTATCTAGAGACATGCATTTCCTTTCATGGCCTCCATAAGACTCAGCTTCTTGGTTCATGCTAGTGGCATGGATGGCCCTTTTGGGAGGTCCTGCTACCAAACAATTAGATGGGATTTATGAGCAGTGGACAGGGTACTGCTCAGTGGCAAAATGGACCCAGAAGTTCCCCAGAGTTGGGGTGGTGAATTTGACTCTTGCTGATGTTTCCATAAGAAAGCTGAGCTCTTAGGGAACCAGGCAGGGTGGAGCCAACTGCCAGCAAAGAGTTGGAGGCCCTAGCCATGTCCAGACATTCCACTTAGCAGTTCAAAGACTCATGCAGTCAGAAAAATATGGAGGTTATGCAGTAAAAAGGATTCAGAGGGAAGAAATGTCTAAACGGGTTTCAGTGTGCTTTAAAATGTCAGAAGGCTTGAAAGAGAAAAGAGAAAGGGTATATAAAAATAATGTAGAAAACATTAAATTCTTAAAGAGAGTGTAAAGTAATATAAAAAATAAGCCATATAAAGATGGAAAATACACAAAGTGTCTGGATACTGTATGTTATGGTGTTCTCTTTGAAGTTTTTGATTACTAAAGATTGAACAATAGCTGCTAAGAGATATTGGGTATATATGCTGCTGGATTAAAACAACCTATATATTTTTAAAATGTCTTGACTGCTAAGTGGAAATCAAAAGATATGCCATTTTTAAAGAGGTTCTGCTTTTACTTCAACAGAAAATAAAAGTCTATGAATTCATTCAAAGTTAAAAAAATCATGTTTGATTGAGAAAGAATCCCTGAAAATCGTGATTGCAGAAATACAGAAATAAACCTAAAGGAACTGCAAGAAACATGTTGTATATTTTACATGTTCAAACACAAAATAAAAAAAAATCATCTTTGACTGATGGTGTACCATGTACACCCTTTCCTTACATTAATACAGATGTGCATGTTACCTTTAAAAATTTATATATTTTCAGAAGAAGTGGACCAGACACCAATGAAAAAAGAATGGCCCAGTTGTTCCAGCATCTTAAAGTGCCACTGTTGCAGTTGACTCAGAGTTTTGTCTCCAGAACAGCTTCAAGGCTTCTGGCTTAGATTATGTATCAAACAGATTACTCCAATCAGGACTTGACCAAAATTCTGAATTCTCTCATATCTCTGAAAGATTACCAGTGGCCCCAAACAACAAGATGTTGTCTAGAGAACTATGCCCACGTTTCCAAGTAACTGGTTATGGATGTTTGTTTTCATATAAGAAGGGTTGGGTACAAGGTGTTATTGGTCATAGTATAAAAAAAGTTAAATGACAGAATTAAATTCAGAGATCTTTTTCTAAAGGAAGAAAGGAAGATATGATATAGAAATGATAGGACAAAGGATAGATTACTGAATCTACTTTAATCAAAACAACAGTTTTTAATCTCAAAATATTTTACATTGTTATGGATTTTTGTTTATCAGTACAAATTTAAAATTATTTATGTTATACTGTATTATGTTTCTACTCCTGTTTGAGATGTTGTGTTCTGGCAGCTCATTTAAAATTTAATGCAAAATAGTTAAGAAATACAGACTAATAGTCATCTATAACAGACAAACTTATAGTCATGTTAGGTATTTTTTCAATGTCATACACAGATATATTTCAATAGATCATCTTCAAAATCTTCAACAAATTATACAATATGGCATTTAATGTGTTTAATAACCTAAGGCTTTTCATGACAGTGAGACACATCTACTCCTGGCAGCACCAGTCTACTTCAGAGAAGATGAAGGGCATCAAAGATACTCTCTTTGGAATTTCTTTTCTTTATGGCAAAAACTAGCCATGTGAGCACAGAAACAGTCATGGCATCAATTGCTGACAATATACTGTACAAACTGAACAAGCAGGACAGAAGAAAAGTGGCTGCTGAACTTTGCCAAGACAAGGTAGGACATTCCTTCCAAATTCCTTGCTTCATAGGAAAGTCTATTAGATATACTAAGCTTGTGGGCAAGAATTGGATGACCCAAAATTACAGAAGAACTTAAGGTGACTGTCCAGACAGTGAGATGTCCCTGTCATTAGGTAACATTTCACATTTCTTTTGGGGTCTTTGATGGAGATGAAGATTAGATAGTCATACTTGTAGTTTTCCCTAGTTAGGATAGAAAGTGAATTAAGTACAAAATTTTAGACTCACCAAGATAGTATAGATAATTGAGTATTTTCTCTAATTTTGACAAATACAAATTTATGGAATATGAAGATGAAATTCTTGATACCTCTTTTTATTGTATGTAATCTTACTATGTTGTAGTCAGAATCTTTCTTTTTAATTAGACAAAAAAGAGTAAATGCTGTGGAACAATCCTTCTGTACAATGTGAATGTGTATTACTCTCATTGGTTAATAAAGAAGCTGATTGACCAATAGCAGAACAGAGTAGAATTAATTGCAAAAGCCAGAACAGGAGAATTCTAGGAAGAAGAGGGAAGAGTCGGAGGAGTTACCAGGCAGATGCACAGGGTGCTGGATGAACATGCCATGTTAATAAAAGTACTGCCATGTGGTAGAGCGTAAATAATGAATATGAGTAAATTTAAAATATAACAGTAAGCTAGCAATAAGCCCCAGCTAATGCCAAGCATTTGTAATATAAGCCTTTGGGAAACAGCTGCTGAGACAATGAAACTCTGCCAACAAATGTGAGCTTATGCTTAAAACAATTTCCACTTCTCTTATGGTCAATTTTTCATAACATTTGTTTATTTTTTAAAATCTATTTATTTTTAATATTTATTTATTTTTGATTATTTAAAAACACCAGATGCTTTTAAGAACAAAGTTACAACATCTTCATTGAACACCGCAGAGAATTAGGACAGCTTAAGAAAGGAAAGGAAAAAATAATTTTCTTCAGTGGAATCTCACTGGGTATATAAACATGGGACCCTGGATGCTGCACATGGTGCCCTCATCTCCCATCTCCTCTCCCATTTCTCTTCGCATGGCTTTGTCTGGTCATGTTCATTCTGGAACATGATATCTCTTCCTCTGACTATGCTCCCCCTCATGTCTATCATAAACTTTCTCCTCCAGCATATTCAGCACCAACCATGTCCTTTCCTTTATCATTTATTTTTCATTCATATAATATATAAGTATGAATTATGTACTATGCAATATATATTAATATATAAAATAAAACATAAGGTTAAAACACAAAGAGCCTTGACTGAATATTATGATAGAAGTAACCTCTAAATATGCCATTGAGTTTGGTTTTTTATTTTCTTGGTCATCCAGTATGGTTTTGCAGCCTAAACTTAAATTTTCATTTGCAAATGGTTACCAATTGGAGGTATCTACAGGGTTTGGAGTTAGTCATGATTTCATTTCTCCTTTCAGCCAAATATCCCCTCTGGTGCAGACTCATGCATGCCTTGGAAATGTTACCTTAGCCTCTGTGATTTCATATGTGCATCTACCCTTTTGATCTAAAAGGCCTGGTTTTCTTGGTGTCTTCTATCTCCTCTGGTTATGACACTCTACCATACCTGCCACAGGGTTCCATGTGCCCTGAAAAGAGGGATTTGATGGCAACATCCTACTTAAGGCTGAATATACCAAGTCTTTGCATAAAGTCTGCCTGTGGGTCTCTTTATTGTTTCCATCTCTTTCAGGAGGAAAGATTTCTGACAACTGCTGTGCAAGGCACTGATATATACCAGAATGTCCTTAGGAGTCATTTTATTCCTTCATTATACCAGTAGTATTTGGTCTTACCCTAGGACCTTGGGTTGCCTATTCTCAGGTGCTTAATCATGAAAACAGTGCCAGGTGTATTTTCCATTTCATGGAGTGGACCTTAAGTTAAACCAGATATTGGTTGGTTACTACCCCCAAGATTTATGCTACTAGAGTGCCAGTGAGCGGGGAGGGCTCCCTTGGGAAGGTTCCCCTTATCCAAGAACCTCCAGCAGACCCTGCAATCCACAAGCCCTATCCCCACACCCATCTGCCCCAGCCCCCCACCAATTCCTGAGAATTGGAGACCAGCCCCCAGCTCCCATCCATCTCAGAGCTCCCATCCAGATCAGAGGTGAGTGACTGGGGTCATACCCAGGGAGGCCTGCCCCTAGGTCCCATCCCTGGGACCCAGCCATTCCTGGGGAAGACCCACCCAACTTGGCCCCAGTGGCCGGCCAGCAGACAGGGCTCCTGCAGGAAGGTTTCCCTTCTCCAAGACCCCCCAGCAGACCCTGCAATCCACACAGCGTGCCCCCACACCCATCTGCCCAAGACCCCCACCACTTCCTGAGACTTAGAGATCAGCCCCAGCTTCCATCAGGCCCAGAGCTCCTATCCAGCCCAAATAGCTCCCATCTGGCCCAGAGAGCTCTCATCCAGCCCAGAGAGTGCCCAGCCCAGAGAAAGAGAGAGCTCTCATTGGACAAAGAGCTGTCATTGGACCAAGAGTAAACACAGTTAACCTAAGTTAAATCAAGACCAGATAAACTATTTAAATAGTCCAGTAACCCCTAAGGAAATAGAATCAGTCATTAAAAGTCTCCCAACCACAAAAAGCCCAGGACCAGGCCCGGCGTTGGTGGCGCACGCCTTTAATCCCAGCACTCGGGAGGCAGAGCCAGGCGGATCTCTGTGAGTTCGAGGCCAGCCTGGGCTACCAAGTGAGTTCCAGGAAAGGCGCAAAGCTACACAGAGAAACCCTGTCTCGAAAAACCAAAAAAAAAAAAAAAAAAAAAAAAAAAAAAAAAAGCCCAGGACCAGATGGTTTCAGCACAGAATTCTACGAGATCTTCAAGAGAAGTTAATACCAATACTCTTTAAATTGGTCCAAAAAATAGAAACAGAAGGAACATTACCAAACTCCTTCTATGAGGCTTCAATTACCCTGATTCCTCAGCCAAACAAAGATGCAACAAAGAAAGAGAACTATAGACCAATCTCCCTCATGAACATTGATGCAAAAATACTCAATAAAATACTGGCAAACAGACTCCAAGAACACATCAAAACAATTACCTACCATGATCAAGTAGGCTTCATCTCAGGGATGGAAGGGTAGTTCAACATATGAATGTCTGTCAATGTAATACACCATAAAAACAAACTGAAAGAAAAAAACCACATGATCATCTCACTAGATGCAGAAAAGGCATTTTACAAAATCCAACACATCTTCATGATAAATGTCTTGGAGAGATCAGGAATAGAGGGAACATACCTAAACATAATAAAGGCAATTTACAGCAAGCCAACAGCCAACATCAAATTAAATGGAGAGAAACTCAAAGCGATTCCACTAAAATCAGGAACAAGGCAAGGCTGTCTGCTCTCCCCATACTTATGCAATATAGTACTTGAATTTCTGGCCAGAGCAATAAGACAACTTAAGGAGATCAAGAGGATACAAATTGGAAAGGAATTTGCAGATGACATGATAGTATACATGAGTGACCCCAAAAAATTCAACCAGGGAACTCTTACAGCTTATAAACACCTTCAGCAATGTAGCAGGATACAAGATTAACTCAAAAAATCAGTAGCCCTCCTATATGCAATTGACAAACAGGCTGAGAAGGAAATCAGAGATACATCACCCTATACAATAGCCACAAATTATGTAAAATACCTTGGGGTAACTCTAACTAAGCAAGTGAAGGACCTGTATGACAAGAACTTTAAGTCCCTGATAAAAGAAATTGAAGAAGATGCCAGAAAATGAAAAGATCCCCCATGCTCATGGATAGGCAGGGTTAACATAATAAAAATGACAATCTTACCAAAAGCCATCTACAGAGTCAATGCAATCCCCATCAAAATCCCAACACAACACAGACCTGGAAAGAGCAATACTCAACTTCATATGGAAAAACAAAAAAACCCAGGAGAGCCAAAAGAATCCTGTACAATAAAACAACCTCTGGAGGCATCACAATCCCTGACTTCAAGCTCTACTATAGAGCTACAGTAATAAAAACAGCTTGGTACTGGCATAAAAACCAACATGTGGACCAATGGAATCAAATTGAAGACCCTGACATTAATCCGCACACCTATGAACATATAATTTTTGACAAAGAAGCCAAAACGGTACAATGGAAAAAAGAAAGCATCTTCAACAAATGGTGCTGGCACAACTAGATGTAGAAGGCTGCAAATAGATCCATTTCTGTCACTGTGCACAAAACTTAAGTCCAAGTGGATCAAAGACCTCAACATAAATCCAGTTACTCTGAACCTGATAGAAGAGAAAGTAGGAAGTAGTCTTGAATGCATTGGCATAGGAGATCACTTCCTAAATATAACACCAGTAGCACAGACACTAAGAGAATCAATTAATCAATGAGACCTCTTGAAACTGAGAAGCTTCTGTAAGACAAGGAACACAGTAAATAAGACAAAAAGGACAGTCTACAGAATGGGAAAGATCTTCACCAACCCCAAATCTGACATAGGCCTGATCTCCAAAATATATGAAGAACTCAAGAAAATAGACATCAAAATGCCCAACAGTCCAATTAAGAAATAGGCTATAGAACTAAACAGAGAATTCTCAACAGAGGAAAGTCAAATGGCTGAAAGAAATTTAAGGAATTGCTCAACATCCCTAATCATCAGGGAAACGCAAATCAAAATGACTCTGAGATACCACCTTGCACCCATCAGAATGGCTAAGATCACAAACACTGAAGAGAGTTTATGCTGGAGAGGATGTGGAGCAAGGGGAATTCTCCTCCACTGTTGGTGGGAATGCAAGCTTATACAGCCACTTTGGAAATCAAAATGGCGCTTTCTTAGAAAATTGGGAATCAATCTCCCCCAAGATCCAGCTATACCACTCTTGGGCATATACCCAAGGAATGCTCAATCATACCACAAGGGCACATGCTAAGCTATGTTCATAGCAGCATTGTTTGTAATAGCCAGAGCCTGGAAACAACTTAGATGTCCTTCAACTGAAGAATGAATAAATAAAATGTGGTACATATACACAATGGAGTACTACTCAGCAGAGAAAAACAATGACAGCATGAGGTTTGCAGGCAAATGGATAGATCTAGAAAAAATCATCCTGCATGAGGTTACCCAGACTCAGAAAGACAAACATGGTATGTACTCACTCATAGGTGAATACTACAAGTAAAACAAAGGATGACTAGACTGCTACTCACAACTCCAGGGAGGCTACCTAGTAAAGAGCACCCTAAGAAAGATACAGAGATCGCCCAATGACAGAGAAATGGATGATATCTACATGAGCAAACTGGTTTTGGGGGAGGGAGGTAATGAAGGGCGAGGGTCGAGGGAAAGAGAGCTTGGGGGAGTGCGAGATCCCAGTTGGATCAAGAACAGAGAGGGAGAACAAGGAATAGGAGACCATGATAAATGATGACCACATGGGAATAGGAAGAAACAAAGTGCTAGAGAGGTCCACAGAAATCCACAAAGATGCCCCCACAATAGACTGTTGGCAATATTCAAGAGATAGCCCGAACTGACCGACTCTGGTGATAGGATGGCCAAACACCCTAACTGTTGTGCTAGAACTCTCTTCCAATGACTGAGGAAAGCAGATGCAAAGATCCATTGCCAGGTGGGGCTCCAGGAGTCCAAATGGCGAGAAAGAGGAGGGATTGTATGAGTTAGAATTGTTGAGACCAAGATTGGAAAAATCACAGGGACAAATAGCCAAAAGAATGGAAACACATGAACTATGAACCAATAGCTGAGGAGTCCCCAACTGGATCAGGCCCTCTGGATAAGTGAGACAGTTGAACTGTTTGGGAGGCACCCAGGCAGTGGGACCGGGACCTGTCCTTAGTGTGTGAGCTGGCTGTTTGGAACCTGGGGCTTATGCAGGGACACTTGGCTCAGCCTGGGAGGAGGGGACTGGACCTGCCTGGACTGAATCTACCAGGTTGAGCTGAATCCCCAGGGGAGTCTTTGCCCTGGAGGAGATGGGAATGGGGGGTGAGGTGGGGGTAAGGCAGGGGATGGAGGACAGGGGAATCCATGGCTTATATGTAAAAATAATTTAATTTATAAGAAATAAAAACAGGCTTGCAGTCTGAGGCATCTATTTTTATATGACAGTGGCCACTATTTGTGACTGGAGAACTATTTATTCTCTTAGCTTTCTTTCTTTCTTTCTTTTTTTTTTTGAGACAAGATTTCTCTTTGTAGCTTTGGAGCCTGTCCTGGAACTCACTCTATAGACCAGTCTGGCCTGGAACTCATAGAAATCTACATGCCTCTGCCTCCCAAGTGCTAGGATTAAAGGTGTGTGCCACCACTGACCAACTCTTTGAGTTTTCTTATCAAATGACACACTATGAATTCCTCCCAAATGTGTTTAATAAAGTTTCCAATTAACTCCAAAAAAAGAAACACAGAGCCAAATATAGAGTTAAAAACCCAAGAGATCAGAGCACTAGCAAATAGCCTTTAGCTTACCACTCACTGCTGTTGCTTCCCCAGAGAGAGAGAGAGAGCCCTTCTTCCTGTGTGTCTGTCCTCATATTGCCTTTCTGTTCTGCCTTCTAATTGACTCTAAACACAACCACATGATTTCCTTGTCACTGCCTGTCTATACAGAT
This sequence comes from Peromyscus melanophrys, assembly GCA_902168415.1. Classification (NCBI taxonomy): domain Eukaryota; kingdom Metazoa; phylum Chordata; class Mammalia; order Rodentia; family Cricetidae; genus Peromyscus; species Peromyscus melanophrys. Next base: position 30,487 of record CABHPR010122975.1, read on the forward strand.
CTCTGGGTCTCTATGGTTGGTGCTGGTATTAAAGGTTCAGGTCACCTCTTGGCTGTGTCCTTGACCACACAGAGACTCTGCCTGCCATGTGATTGGATTAAAGGGCATGTGCCACCACCGCTGGACTTCTGCTAAATGGCTTGCTTTTAGCTCTGATCCCTAGGCAACTTCATTTATTAACATATAAATAAAATCACATTTCAGCACAAATAAAAGATCACCATACCATTGTCTTTAGGCTTCTGATATACAAATTTCTTTTTAAATTTTGATGAAAATGACAATCAAGTATTTAATTTCCAATCAAACAGATTTTGTATTATAAACTATGAAAATAGTGATCTCAAAGTTAACTAACACAAAAAGGTGCTTCTATTTGGAGCAGATTGTAACTAACCCAGACACAAAAATTGGACAAGGTGCATGATATATGAGTGGATAATAGTCAACCCTGTGGAATATTTACATCATATCCCCTCCTCACCAAGCTCACAGATCATTGTCAAGGAGTGGAATGATTGTAAGGGACAAATAATGTTTATTATTACTAAGAAACAGTTTCTTCAGCACAAAACAAAGCATTAAGTGTGACAATATGCACAAACCAAATTTGGGGACCAAATCCCTGCATTGATATTGGAGGTAGCCATGAAGACCTACCACTAACTGTGGAATTACTGGCATTTGACATATGTGGGGAGAAATAGTGAGAATTTTCTTTAAGAGTTATACTCTGAGTTACTTAACTATGTTGCAGTGGAATGAAATCCAATATAATATATGGATAGGACTCATTTTACTTGATGGTTGAAAACTAGGGCAGAAAGTTCATGAGCTACAGATAGGTGAAAGATCTAATATAACTGGAGAAAGGGGAAGAAAATCTACAGTAACCACCACATACAATTCCCAAAGAACTAATATAGAGAAATATTAATTCCTTAATCTTGGTTCAAACTTGATGATTTAAAGTTGTAGTCAGTTTCTGACAAAGCTCCTGAAATTGACAAAGAGAGGAGTACCAGTAGACAGAAAAGTTATGCTCTGCACAGTGAAAATATTAGGTTCCCCTCCATTTAAAACAGCACCCATAGAAGATTCAAAATGAGAATATGCCAATTCCTATGGAATGTATTTGACTTAATATGCTGGTAGAATAGATGATCGTGGAAACTGATCAAATACAGATGTATTCCCTTGGATTATTACAAAGAGACTATTATAAATATGACCCAAAGTATCAGGGTACAGTTTAAGATGGTAACAGGATATGACAGCATTTCAAAAACTGATTCTGTTTAGCAGGAAGTAAAAAGCATTGCAAACATGAAGAACCCAAGGAAGTTTGCATCAAACTTTCAGAATTAACTGACAATGGTCTAAGGCAAGAGCAGAGTCCTGTAAGAAGGGAGGGTCTGAGAGAATGTTGCATCTGGGCTGCCTTTTGCTGAGGAAAGCTAGATGCCAGGAGTGGAACTGAACCCACACAGAGATAATATATATTTATAGAAAATTGATGTTATGCAATGTCACAGTATGGACCAGATCATTTCAATATTAATCTTAGATATTGGGTGTGGGTCTGATATTCAGGACATTTTATTGATGACTACTGTTCTTTCTCTTTTTCAGTCTTTTGCGATACTGAGGTTCTGGTAAGATGGGGGGAATGTAGGATTTTGTTGCATTTGAGCCTATAGGGTGAAAGTAGGTCGTTATTCATAGACTTTTGAAGGTTCTACCTACATCAGGCTCTGGCCTTCAGTCCCAGGTTCCTTGTCCTCTACTGTGAAGTGTTGATACACCCAAGTTTCACCACCTGCAGCTCACCTGAATCCTACTATGTCTTTCCTTTAATAATGATGATAACTGTTAAACACCAGGAAAAAAAATAAGCCTATCTTCCATTTCATTTTTCACTTCAGGTCAATTTTTTTCACAAGGAAGAGAAGAGAGAAGTAACTAATAAAAATGATGAAAAATTGTTTGTTCTTAAGTCAATGCAGTCCTTGTATAAGTGAACATATACACATATATATTAGATTCATATATATATATATGGATTCTGTTAGAATGTTGGAATACTTGAACTGGAGAGTTACATATTAAAGAAGTACCTTAGCTTAAATTATGGAGTCTGAGAGTATAAATATCATTCTTGTAGCTGACATTTCTACCCACAATAGTTGTACTTGTTAGTATAAAATAATTTGACCATTGCTTATTTTCATAAATTTTTAACCACAGCCACAAGTTATCTTTAGGGAAATAATCTGTCTAGGTTTATTTTCCATCACCAGGTATTGATTACATTTAAAAAAAGAGCATGAGCTCATTTTAAAGACAACTTACATTACATTTTAGAAAAGAGCATGCTGGGTCGTGGCGGTGCACAATTTTAATCCCAGCACTTGGGAGGCAGAGCCAAGTAGACCTCTGTGTGTTTGAGGCCAGGCTGGCCTACAGAGTGAGTTTCAGGAAAGGTAAAAAGCTACATGTTGCTAACCGCTAACCGTTTCAGGAAAGGTAAAAAGCTACATGTTACCGCTAACCGTTTACCGTATCCGAGCTAGGGACTGTGGATTAAAAAACAGAGACAAAGACAGCGAGTCATTCGTCAAGGCAGATTGCCGAATGTCATTTATTGAAAGAGGGAAGAAACCTTAAGTACAGGTTTACAGGACAATGGAGTATCCCCGGAGGGTAGAAGTTCACTACCAAATGTTCTACATTCTTGCATCTAACTTGTTTACACCAAATGCAGGATACACGAACAAAGAACCTCTGGTGAAGAACCTCCGGTGATCAGGAGGTGAGAAGAAGCCGGCAGGGAATCAACATAGGGAGGACATCTGGTCAATGTCAGCAAGCAAGGCGGCAGCCACTCACAGTGGGGGGGCCAGGGCCCACAGCTACACAGAGAAACGCTGTCTCAAAAAAACCAAAAATAAATTGGCACAGTCATATCTGAATGGAATTGCAGAAGTCATAAAGCCAGCACAGCTGCTGGATAAAGATCCGGCAAAGCTGAGCCACATGATGGCTGCCATGTCATCTTTGGTTTTCATCTCCACCTGTTACGTACTTGGACACTTTTAATATTTGTACAACTTGAGGATATTGGGTTGATGGAAAATTCCTTATGAATCATTTATGCCTTCTCCCAGGAATGCTGCTTCTAAGCTTACCCAGGAAAGTCCTGAACATACTATCCCCCGCTACTTTGAGGGAGATATCCTTATCTACTTGAAGGTCTTTCTTATGCCTTGGAGGTTGTGACACATAAAGAAGCCAGAGGTCTCTTTATGAGACTATGAGACATTCTTGAAACATCTGTCCCTGTACTTACACTAAAACAAGATATTCAAAACAAAGTAAAATTAAAAAGGTCAACAAGATTCAGTGGACTAGAGGAATTGTCCGCAGTTGAGATTACAAGAGTCTTCCCACTGTACACTCAGACAATTATGTGGCATACAACTGCCCTACACAAAGACGTATTGATGAGTAAGGGTGGAGTGAAAAGATGATGAAAATATGAGGTGTTAGGACCTCCCTCTCTTAGAAGTTAGCTCATGTAGAGCCACTATAATGTCATATGACCAAGGAACAACAGAATGCCAGGATTAGACATATAGACCAATTCTATAAAGATATAAATGTGAACACTGATTGTATTATGCCAGAATTTGAATAATAACTGCATCAGCTTTAGCCTGAGGATTTTTCCTGAGCACTCTGACCACTAAGAGTTAATAATATATTGCTTGAGACATGGCAAAATGTCCAGGGTGGTTGAAGATTTTGTTTTGGTCTAGTGTCCTTGAAGCAACCAAAACAACCAGCCTGAGCACATATGCCTCTAGATTCTCAAAAATTGGGTTATGGTGTTAATGAGTAAGAATGCTCATTCTGTTTATTAATGATGACAAAACTTGAGGGAAAATGATTGGAAATGATAACTCTGTTCTGTCATAGTTTATTAATGATGACTAAAAGATGAGCAAAAGGAAGTGAAACACATGTCCAAAAACAAAAATGATATGATCTGTGTTTTGGAACATCATGAATATATCCTTGCTAACTAAATTCTGTATAAATAAAGAAACACTCTGGCTGCTAGTCAGGCAGGCAGGAAGATTTTCTCGACCACCATGGCCTGGCTCACTTTCTTCTCCCATTGACTCATTACACCTTCTGTAGGACCCATCCACTGCCAGGGATGGCTCCCGGCAATCAATCAATCAATCAATCAATAAACAACAAATAAATAAATAAATAAATAAATAAATAAACAAACAAACAAATAAATAAATAAATAATAAAAATGAGAATGAGCTCATTTGAAAGACAACTTACACTTTTCTTATGACTAATTTTTCATTGCTTTGATGCTTTATGAAGAAAATTCCAAAATCTTCAGTTAATCACTGCAGAAACTTAGACCTGCTTAGGAAATCAAAGGAAAAATTAGTTTTCTCCAATGAGGTCTCACAGAGTAAGCAACCAAACTGAAGGGTAGACCCTATGCCCAGAAGTTGATAGCAACAAAAAAAGAACTCAGTGGGGATTAATGATCTTTTATATTCTTTGTTTGTTTGTTACCAATTCTGGATTATTTTTCTTTGCTTTTTTATTTTCTTATTTAATTATTTATTTTTTATTTTATTTTATTTTATTTTTCTTTATTAAGAAATTCTCTACTCACTCCTCATGCTATCCACAGACCCCCCTCTTCCCTCCTCCCACCTCCAGCCCTCTTTCACAAGCCATGCCACATCCCCACATCCCCCAAATCGAGGTCTCCCATGGGGAGTCAGCAGAGCCCAGCTCACTGAGCCTAGGCAGGTCCAAGCCCCTTCCCACTACACCAAGGCTGTGAAAGGTGTCACACCACAGGCACCAGATTCCCAGAAGCCTGCCCATGCACCAGGGACAGATCCTAATCCCCCTACCTGGGTGCCCCCCAAACAGTTCGAGCCAAACAACCATCTTCCATGTCCAGCCAGGCACCAGGCTGAGTTCTGGTAATCTTATTGATGAGAGAGAGGAGAGATACTGTAGGCAAGGGATATCAAGATCATGATGGGAGGATGTGCAGAGATGACAGACCACACTAGTGGAAACCCATGAACTGTGGACTGGTGGCTGTGGATCCCCCATGGGACTGGACTAGGCCCTCTGGATATGGAGGACAGTTGTTTAATTATTTATTTTAAATGTCTGTGTGGTTTTATTGAGAGAGAGAAAGGGTGTGTTTTTGGATGCATAGAAAGATGAGAAAGATCTTGGGGGAGTGGGGAAAGAAAAACTATGATTAGAATATAGTGTATGAAAAATATATTTTAATAAGTAAGGAAATTTAAAAAATGAAGACATAATATCTCTGAAGTACAGAGGCTTATAATTCTCTGTTTTTGCATAATTTAGCTTACACATAACTTGCTTAGATATTACATTTTCCAACTATATATGGTTATCTTTCCTTTCCTTTAGATGAAATTCTAAATGATCTTGTTAAATAAGAAACACAGAGCCAAATACAGAGTTAAAAGCCCAAGAGTTCCGAGCACGAGCAAAGAGCCAAGACCACCTTATCTTACCACTCCTGCTGTCCTTCCCCTGAAAGAGAGACCTTCTTCCTGTGTGTCTTGAGTATTACTGCTTTCCTGTTCTGCCTTCTCATTGGCTCTAAGCCCAGCCACATGACTTCCTCATCACTGCCTCTCTATACAGACCTCCTGGGTCTCTATGGTTGATATTAGGATTAAAGACTCAAGGGTCACCATACTTGGCTGTGTCCTTGACCACACAGGGCTACCACCACCTGACTTCTATTCCTGACTCTCCGTTAATGACCTCTGATCTCCAGGCAAACTTTATTTATTAACATACAAATAAAATCAAATTTCAGCACAATTAAAATATCACCACATTTCCCCCTATTATTCTAATAAAAAGAAAAAAGGAAAAAAGTTATAACTAATATAAGAAAAACTGTATACAGTAAGTACAATAACTATGTACAATATATAAACAATAAATACCTAATCAATGTCTAGTCCATTTGCATTTGACTAACTCAGAGAAAATATTCCATTATCTATCCTATTTTGGTAAGTCCAAAATGTCCCTGATTCACTTTCTAGCCTAACTTATATTACTAACAGAACTATCTTATACTGTCTTTCAAATTTATACACTTATACCTCTTCAGTGAATTTCTTTTCTGAAATTCTTAACAAGGAAATCTATAACTATCTAATCTTCAACTCACTATAACTATAACTTTCTAATCTTCAACTCCCTCAGAGACCCAAGAAGGAAATAATATTACCTAAAAAAACAGGAAGTTCATGCAAGTGGTTTCCAAAAAAATGTGAGTTAACAGAAACAGCCAGCTCCCTGGACAGTCACCCAAGTTTTCTCTGCAACGTTGAGACATTATCTTCAGCCTATAGGCTTAGCGTATCTGACAGACTCATTTGTGATGTAGGCCTACAGTTCAACCTCACATTTGGTAAGAGTAGTCCACATAACCAAAACACCTGAATTCCACTATTATCCTGTCATGATTCAGGATTTTAAATTCTGGAAATTGTTGATGTTTTTTAATTCAGCTTGTCCATTTTTCTTGGCTTGTGGGTGGCTTCATCTCAGCATCCTGTTCTTCTCTGCATCCCATTCTTCTTGACTTGTGGATGGCTTCATCTTTTATTAAAAGCCAGTCTACCATTGAAAAGATAGATTCTATCAACCTAGTTACTCTTTAGAGAATAACTATTTTAGCTATTGTTCCACTGCATATCAGAAACCATCGGTTCACTGCTTGTTCAGCTGCCTTCCAAGAAAGGACACTGTACCTTTTCTGGATTGTAAAAGCCATGTCAGTGATGGTGCCATATTGTCCTTGCCTCAGATGATGCCAGTTGCTAAATCCACAACCACACATGACTTGGCAAGAATTGGTAGTCCTTTGTTTCACGTCTTGTCTATCCATTTTGTCCTGTTTGTCAACCATTGATTCGAGGACACTTTGTTGTCCATTGGCTAACTTTTGCCACAATGAAAGTTAACTCCATATGCAGTTTCTTCAATGCCCATATCTTCTCTGAAGTAGATTGGTGCTGCCAGGAGCTGACATGTCTCATAGTCATAAAAAAAGAAAAAAATTCTAAGTTATTAAAACATTTTAAATGCCATATTCTGTAGATCTCTGAAGGGATTGAAGATGACTTGTCTATCTAAAATATATCTGCTCAACCTTGAAAACATACGTAATATGACTACCAGTTCGATTGTAATGTCTGGCTACTAACTTTCATTTCTTTATATCCTAATAGTTGGTAATAATAACATTCAAGGATTAGCAAATTGCATTACATTGTTGAATGAACTGTATAAGTATAATATCTTGAACAAGATTAGAAATTTACATACAGCATTTTCTAACAATATCAATCTCAATATATATAATTTGTATACAATATACAAAAATCCAATCCATTGTAAAGTATTTAAAACTAGTAATTGTCTTTTAAAAGTAGATTCAATAATCTATCTTTTTATCTGTATCGTATCTATATCTTCTCTTTACTTTTCAGAGTAGATTCAATAACCTACCCTCTATTCTATCATTTCTATATATCTTTTTTCAAAGAACATTAAATCTAATCTCCTTTGCTTAGCCCTTCTAACCATTAACAACAACAACTTGTAACCAACTCTCCTAAACAATGAAAATTATCCCAGACCTAAAACCCATTGAAAGACCAAAAACCACACACCCCACACCACCTCATTGGGAATGTGTGTGTCATGTTCTTAAAATTGCTTCCTGCTTGTTATGGGTGAAGGCATCTTTGTTCTGAAAAGAAAATTTTTGGATTAATTGTCAAATTCTAGGAAAGGTAGCTATATCCTTTGTTGTCCAGTCTGTGCATAATGCCAAAGTTCAGGGCTTATCTCAAGTCCTTGTTCACGTAGTCTGTGAAACTAGATCATCACAGCTAGCCATCTCAAAATTGCTTTGAGCAGTTTGTAGTCCATAGCTGATCTGTAGGTAATGTTTGTCAGATTAGTGGTATTATTATTGTCCACATGGAATCGTTGTTGTGGGGCCCCATCTTCTTCCTGGAGAATTCAAATTTGATGTTAGTCATGGTCATGATTTCCTTCAGAAAACTGATAGACTCGAACACAAAAACATGTATAGGCAGCTAATTGAAGCCTTTTTTCTAGAATTAGTTAGTACTCTATATAACAATTAATATCTTAACAAAGTTAAAAAATATATATATTAATCTTGTAAATTTTGATATAAAATTCATATTTTAAGAAAAGTTTAAAGAATCAGAATAGAATCAAAGAATTGAGATTAGTAACGATAGAATAGTCCCTTAATTTTTTTTGTTTTCTCCTGTCCCATTATCAGAATATGGCTCTTTCTTCTGGCATGAAACAGGGATTTTGCATTTTCCTTTTAACAACATGCTTGGGTTTAAAGAAGGAGAGAGCCATTCTCCAACTACAAAGCCAGCTTTAATTTTTAATTGAACTGGGAATACAAGAAGACAATTTTTGTTAAATGTCTTTAGAGAAGAGCAGAAACAAACATTTAGGAAGACTTATGAAATTTCATAGATAATATACCAATAGACCATTTTACTCTTTTTCTTGGGACATTTTTTCTAGATGATTTGTCCTTTTTCTTCAGATGTCTCAGTTGTCCAGTGTTCTTCAGATTCCTTAGCCTTCATTCTCCTAAAAGACAAAAACAAAAACCTTTCCCCAAGACTAACTTTGGGGAGGTTTCCTTTTGGCAAGTTATATCTGATTAAAGAAAAGGCATGTGTTAATGCTATAAGTTAGTTTAATTGGATGGTCATGCTGGTTGATGAACTATCACCTCTTCTAAATAAGAGGTATCTCTTGTTCAAATCCATTTTTGAATTAAATTATAAGGACTTTGAATCACTTTACTGAAATTTTCTGATTTGTAACCTGCCTTTCCTTGTTTGTTTGCATCTGTATAAAATGTACAAGCTCCAGATATGGGTGTTTCCCATGCAATGTGAGGCAAAATCCCATCAACTCCCTTTATAAGATCAGTTCTATAGCTTTTGAGATATTTGCTGTTAAGCTCTCCCAAAAGTATTGCAAGCTCTTTGCAAGGTTCGCTTTCTGCCCATAATTTTTCAATGTCCTCCTTAGTTAAAGGTATGACAATTTCTACTGGGTCTATTCCTGCTAACTGACGAAGTCTCAATTTTCCTTCCTGTCACTGCCTGTCTATACAGATCTCCTGGTCTCTATGGTTGATATCGGGATTAAGGACTCAAGGGTCACCATGCTTGACTGTGTCCTTGACCGCACAGAGACTCTGCCTGCCATGTGATCAGATTAAGGGTGTGGGCTACCACCGCCTGACTTCTATTCCTGGCTCTCTGCTAATGACCTCTGATCTTCAGGCAAACTTTATTTATTACCATACAAATAAAATCACATTTCAGCACAAATAAAATATCATCACACTTTCCATTTATGGAAAATATCATTTTTTCTTCTATGATAAATCTTAATTGTTGTTTCCCCACTCTTTTCTTCTCCATTTTCCTCCTCATCAATCCTCCTGCTTGGATCAAACACCATTTTATCTGTCATTAGAAAGCAAACAGGATTCTAAGGCATACTTATAAAATGTAATATAGTAGTATATGAAACAAAGACTACAACATCAGAACACTACGAAACTATCATACAAGAGGAAAATTGCCCAAGAGAGCACTCAAGAAGCAGATGTAGACACAGAGACTCACTTGTTCACACACTCAGGAACTTCATTAAATTACTAAACTAGAAGCCATAATACATACAGAAAATACATAGTATAAAATAAAAGAGAATAAAATGAAAAGCCTAGAAAAGACATTACAATACAAGGAAGCTGCAAAGACACAATTGAATTTGTTTTCTGTTTGTAATCTGGTGCTACTTGAATCCTATGCTTAAAAGAAGTTTTTGTTGCCTTAGTCAGACTCTCTTAAAGAGAACTAGACATTCATTTGTAATTGGCTAGCAATTCCTACTGGGTTAGGAATAGAGGAATGTGAACACGTCTCATTTCAGCTCTGGTACAGACTGGTGCAGGCCCTGTGCATGTTGCCTCAGTCTCTGTGAGTTCATGTGTGCCTCTACCTTGTTCATTTAGAGGGCCTTCTTCTCTTGGTGTCCTCTATACCCTCTGCCTCCAACAGTATTTCTGCCTCATCTGTCACAGTGATACCTGAGGGGAGAGATTAGATGGAGGCATGCATTTTAGGGCCAAGAACTTCAAGGTCTATCATTCTTAGAATAATGACTGGATGTGGGTCTCTATAATGGGTCTCATCTTCTGCAGAAGAAAGTTACATTGACAAGTTGAGGAAGGCACTTATATATTCCAGAATATCATTAGGATTCATTTTATTGCTGTGTTCCTTTAATAGAACCATAGTATTTGGTTTTACCCTAGGCACTTGATCTGTCTAGCTTCTGATGCTTTGACACAGGAAAACACTTTCAGGTATGTTTTCAGTTTCATGGATTAGACCTAAAGTCAAAGGAGATGTTGGTTGGTTACCCCCCAAAGATCTACTGTTTCATTACCTTATGTTGCAGGCTGTACACATGTGTGTGTATGTATGTGAATGTATGCCTCTGTGTGTGTGTGTGTGTGTGTGTGTCTACATTTCCATGTAATCTACATACTTCACCTTGTTCTGTTGTTCTTTGATTGTTTGTTTGTTTTGTTTTGTTCTGGTTAGATTTTTTCCTGTTTGATTTATAAATAGAGAGAAAAAGAAGTCATAAAGTTGGGTGGGTGGGCGTTAATGGATGATCTGGGAAGTGATGAGGGAAGACAAACCATGATCACAAAATGTTGTACAAAAATGTATTTTTAAAAGTTACCCTGATGAATCTGTTCTCCAAGATAGAATCAGGCTTGTTTTCAATTTAACTATAGTGACTGACATAATTTATCCTCTACCTTATTCTTGAAAGTTTATAGCTTGTGAATGATAAAAAGACTGATTACAGACAAATGACAAAACACAAGGCACACAGCACATAACGTCTTAGAAATTTATACAAATGTACACTGCACAAGAAATTAGAAGAGTCAGAAATGTTGTTCCCAAAAATTACATATCTATTATGGAAAGCTGATAAAATATGGAGAAATGAATACTCATAAATATGCAGAAGTTACACAATACAGAGTTCCAGGGGGAAATATAAAGCAATTTATTACAATTGAAGAATTGTGAATGACTGAGTACGCATACCATTTGGATATCTCTATTCAAAGATAGACATAAGCACATGTTCTTTAGAAGTAGTTATAGAAGAGGTTTTCAAATCACGGATATAACAGAAGCTTCATGTAATTGACTGTGTGGGTATATACCTGATTAGTTTGGTTATAAATAAAAATATATTGGTCTTTATTCTAATATGCAGCTCATTATGAAATTATTTGGCAGAAAATATCTTCATGTGAAAATAATATTCATTTTTTGAAAATGTGTCTTCCTTCATAGCAAAAGCATGCATGAAATGTAAGCATGATGAATATAGAAAACACATCTAGTGCATGAATAACACATGGATGCATATGAAAACATTTGGTACTATAAAGGCAAAGTTATGCAATGTTAAAGAGGTGAAGAATACAGACATATCCCATTAATTTGTTCTTTGATATTAATTGTGAGAGATAATGGATTTTTATTGAAATAGACTTACTAATTTAGAGGAATGTGCAAAAATATTAGGATACAGGAGAATAAAGATAGAATTCATCAATAAATGAAACCAATAAATAGAAAATCTTCATTTACTACATGATCATTGCATTGGTAATAAACAGGATTGAACACTTCTAAATTAGAGGGCAGATTCTAATTTAAACAAATGTGTAAATAAAAGAAGATGAGAGAATAAAGATGACTTTAATCAATAAATTAAATATATATGCATATATATATGAAATCTTAAATTTCTATATTATTCTGACAACTAGGTTGGTGCTCAACATGCTTGAAGACTTGCATGTCATTAAAAGACACAGATTAAGATATATAATTGACTTTTCCTCTAAAATGTGCTTTGTTCCTGACATGAGGAAACACATTACTATATAGTCTGAACAAAATAATATAGCACTTGGGGAGAAAGATGCAGCCTAGCAGGCCTGCACTAGATGCCACAATGGAGAAGACTTCCATGACCACCATAAGGTTCCCCTTGGTGCTGTGGTAGACAGGGAGGAAGGTGACCCACACACTGAAGAACACCAACATGCTGAAAGTAATGAACTTGGCTTCATTGAATGTGTCAGGCAGGTTCTTGGACAGGTAAGCCATAGTGTAGCTCCCAAGTGCCATGGAGCAGAGGTAAGCCAGGACAGAATGGAAGGCAATAGTGGAGCCTGTGTTGCAAATAGTAATTATGTGTCCATGTTCAGTGTAAGCATCTGACTGAATAAATGGAGGAGAAATGCTCAGCCAAATTCCACAGGGTACTAGTTGGATGAGGGTGCATATGGGAATTATGAAATTAGAGGCCCTTGATATCTTTATTCACCTTATCAATCTTCCTGGATATCTCTCTCTCTCTCTCTCTCTCTCTCTCTCTCTCTCTCTCTCTCTCTCTCTCTCTCTCTCTCTCTCTCTCTCTCTCTGTGTGTGTGTGTGTGTCATGTATATAAATGTATGTGCAATGTTTCCCACATTCATGCGCATGTAGAAAGCAGAAGATATTCTGTTCAAGCACTGTCTATCTTATTTCACTGAGATCACTACTGCCACTAAGGCTTACAGCTGAAGCCTTGTCTACCCCCCAGAAACCCATTTTTACTGCACTGGAATTGTGGGTTTCCTTAAGACCACAGCAAGGTTCTTAGGGAAGCTTGAGATTTAAAATAAGATATTTGTGCTTATAGAGAAAATGCTCCATCACACATTACCACCCACAGTCTCTCAAAGTTTTATTTTTTGATATTAAGTTAGGTAAATGTGGTAAGCATCTTAAAATGCATTTGTTGTACATGTGTCCTGTGTTGAAACTGTACTATCAGGTTTATACTTACTTCTGCTTAGTAATCTAGGGGTAGTTTTAATTTATTTTTAATTTTGCTCTTCAATTTTAAATGTTATAAACATGTTCCAAATATTAATACTCTGCAGGAGATAAGAACAAGCTTACTCCCATTGTGCAGGATGTCTGTTTGTTCACTCATTGGCAGTTTGTCTTGCTGTGGAAAAGCTGTGTAACCTCATGGAATGGCTTTGTCAATCTTGGGTCTTGATTCTCATGCTCCTAGTGTTCTGCTAAAAATTCACACTGACACCTACATCCAGAAATGCTTTCCTTATGCTTCTCATGCTGAAGTCAGGAACTTCACATTATAATGACAATCTCAAAATGAATTGAATACATTTTTCAGCCAGGGTAAAGATGTAATATCTACTTCCATTTTTTTATGTGTATAGTGGGTTTTTATAGAGTAGGTTGTTATTTCCAGTATTTTTTATGCTTTTGTTAAAAATTAGAGCATACTCAGGTATTTTAGTATATCTCTGTAAAATAAACATTTTTATATAAAATATTGGCATTTGATTGCTTTTAGAAATATATATGGTGGATATTTATAGCCATAAACTATAACCAACCTATATTCTAATATGCATTTGGATGTTGTGATTAAAAACACAAACAGCAAACACACACACATAAACACACACATATGTAATTAAAAAATAAAAGGTAGCTGGGCAGTGGTGGCACATGCCTTTAATACAGCACTTGGAGGCAGAGTAAAGCGGAGCTCTGTGAGTTTGTGGTCAGCCTGGTCTATAGAGTGAGATCAAGGACAGGCACCAAAAACACACAGAGAAGCCCTGTCTTGGAAAACAAAACAAAATAAAATAAAAATAAATAAATAAAAGATAATATGAGAGATAGCAGCAGTGGAGGAAATTGGGGGGTAGAAAGAGAAGAGTCTGAAGGAAATGATGTGAAAACAAATAAAAATAAGATTTAAAAGGTAATAATAAAAGCAATGGCTATAGTACCAGTAGTTTCAGGAAAAAAAAAACAAAAAGTGTATGAAGAAATCTATTTTCAACAAATAAGAAAATTTAAAAACCGAGTTCAGGATATCTTGGAAGTTTGTGAGCTCATAATTCTCTGTTTTTGCATACTATAGATTACTCATAATTTGCTTAAATACTATGGTCTCCAATTTTGTCTTTATGTCTTTTATCTTTTCTTGTGATTTATGGAAAATATCTTTTTCTCTTGGATGATATATCCTCATCACAGTTTCCCTACCCTCTTCTCCATGTTTTCCCAAATACTCCTCCTGCTCAGATCAAACCCCATTCTTTCTCTCATTAGAAAAAAAATCAGGCTTTTAAGGAACACTAATATAATATAATATAATATAATATAATATAATATAATATAATATAATATAATATAATATAATATAAT
>CABHPR010122976.1:11509-27424 GCA_902168415.1 Peromyscus melanophrys
GGGGTGGGGGGGTGGGGGTGGGGGGGAGGGTGGGGGGGTGGGGGGGGCTGTAAGCAGGCTTTGTTGTTTACTAGCTGTCTGGACTGGAAGAAATCACTCCAAATGCAGCCAAGTCTCATCTGTAGAATGAAGACACTACCTGCTTCTCCATCTTTTTAATAGATTTGACTATCGAATGGAATATTGCATAGGAAATATTTCTGTGTGTCTGATACTGGGGACTGTACCTGTTTGACAAGGGTCTACCAGTAAGCTGTACCCCCACAACTCCCAAATTCTTGAATAGTCCTAGTCAAATGCATGGGATGGTCTCAAGAAATTTTCAGAAATCTCCAAAACACTGGTGCTAAATCAAGTAGAAACGCCTCACCTAATGTGGGACACTATGAAATCTGTCAAGAGCATGGTTTATTTATTTATGGACACATCCAGCACTAGGTACAACCCCTGGGCAGAAATCAAGTACTGAATTAACAAAGGAAGAAATCTGGATAGATAGATGCAAACAGGAGGCTTCAGGCTTTATTACTTACTATTCATTCATTCATTCATTCATTCATTCATTCTCTCCCTCCCCCTCCCCCCAAGGGAGAGCACACCATGGAACGTGTGTGGCAGTTGGAAGAAAACTGTGGTAGATCTCTCCTTTTTTTGTTTTTGTTTGTTTGTTTTAGTTTGGTTTGTTTTTTTGAGACAAGGTCTCTCTGTGTAGCCTTGGCTGTCATGGAACTCTCTTTTGTAGACCAGGTTGACCTCGAACTCAGAGATCCATCTACCTCTGCCTCCTAAGTGCTGGGATCAAAGGCGTGTGCCACCACCGCCCAGCTAGTTCTCTCCTTCTAACACGTGGGACCCAGAGATGGAACTCAGGTTTCAGGCTTGGTGGTCAGCGCTTTTACCTGCTGAGCCACATCGCTGGCCCAAACAGAATCCTGACTTTAGAGCTGTTAGAAAGTAGGGCGGAGTTAATAGAGCGTAGCATTGTTTGTATGTCAGAAACACAGATGAACATACCTGTGCCTTTCGTCAGAATTTATTGAATGACAGTAACTTGACAATCTACGCTGTTTTGTTGGCTGCAGCTTGTCCCTTGATTGCTGGCCATTGGCAGTCAGTTTCCTGTATTCCAATCTTAAGTACTAATATTAACTTTGAGATCACACATTACCCTTCACACAATAATACCTATGCAGGTGAGAGAATGTCAGAGAAAGGGTTAAAGGTTTCAAGAGATCAGAGAGGCTGTCCTGAAGTTGGAGCCAGGAGCTGGTACAGAAAGAGGCTGTAGATGACCAATAAGAGATGTTCAGGTGTGAGATGTCAGGATGACAGACCTGAGAGTCAGCTAACAGGATGCTCCTCAGAGGAGAAACTGAGCTGGAGTGTGGGAACAGAGGTAGGGCTCCTTTACCGTGAGACTTTCCTAGGTGAGGATGATTGACAAGTGTCTAGGTGACTAGTCAGTATGCATGCTGCACTGCAGTCTTAGGGTGCTCCAGGGAAGGGGCTACATCCGGTGTGATTGACAAGCTTGTGCATCATGTGTCTCCCACGACTCGATAGATTTGCAGATGTCATTCTTCATTGGCACAAACAAATGGTCAGTGTGTGCCTTCTGGTGTACACAAGGTTGCTTACTTGTGTAAGCAAGATGGAGAGTCACCCTTTCTTGGCCCTTACACTCATAATGGAATAACTCAGGTTGCAGCTGTTGCCTGAAAGCTGCTATTCCATACCACACGTGTGATCCAGAGTAGCCCTGCTGTTCTTATGTGGTAACTACTATAGACTGTGTGTATGTGTGCGCATGTGCATGCAGGTGATTGAACCCAGGACTGACATATGCTAAGTTTCTGCCGTACTGTTCAGCCACACCCCTAGACCCCACCCTGAGCTTTTAAATCAGGGTGTCCAGAGTGGGCAGAGATGGCTGTGGTCTGCCAAAGATAGAGCTGTAGGGATGGCAAGATGGCTTCTTAGGTAAAGGCATTTGCTGCCAAGCCTGATTACCTGAGTTCAGTCCCTGTGACCTGCATGGGGGGAGGGGGGAGAACCAACTCCTGAAAGTTGTCCTCTGACCTCCACCACACATATGCTCTGGCACACATACACACATACAAAATACATGAATATAATTTTTAAAGGTCTTCTGTTTTATTCCCATTAGATCAGTCTTACTTGCAGCTTTTGACTAAACTAAGGAGGCAGGAAAATAGAGAGAGGCAGAGGCAGCATTTCCTCTGAGCGTAATTTTAGCTAAACTCCATCGATCAATATCAATGAAAGAATGAATATACTTAGCAGGCCATCTCAGCTCCTGTTTCCTCTTCCGCTACTCAGAGGATGGAAGGCTGGGGCCGAGAGCTGTCTCTCCAAGCGTCTGCTGGGTTGTAACCTCTGTAAGAAACACTCATCCTTCCCAACTGTCAGCTGTGTAACTCTGTGAAATGACATCAGTGAATTAATCACAGGTCATCTCGTTTGGTTTGTTTTTGCAGTAGAGGGAGGCTTGAACTCACGGCCTCTCACATGCAAACAAGTGCTCTACTGCAGAATCACACTTACATCTTCATCAAGTGGATGTCGGGGCTTGAATACACACAACATGTAAAGATGGGGGCGCGCACAGTCTTATGTTACTAGACAGGAGTACGAGGAAACGCTTTTAATGCTGTGCAAGACGTTCTGGTTTTTAGATCAGCTTTACTGACACATTGTTTACACACTATAAAGTGTCCTTTTTCAGCATGCTGTTCAGTGGCCTTTAGGATATCACAAAGTCTAAAAATCAACTTTATTATCTAATTCTAGAACATGATCAGACATTTTCTGTGCTTTGCTCTTTTCCTCTAAGCCCACGGTAACACTGGTTGTTATTATTTATTTTATTTTTTCCAGACATTTCTCTGTGTAGCCATGGCTGTCTTGGAACTCACTCTGTAGACCGGGCTGGAAGTGGAATATTCACAGAGATAAAAAAAATAAATAAGCTATTTTTTTTTGTAAGCTGTTTAGCCAGGAGGTGGTGGTGCACACCTTTAGTCCCATCACTTGGGAGACAGAGGCAAGCAGATTTCTGTGAGTTCAAGGCCAGCCTGGTCTACAGAGCAAGTTCCAGGACAGCCAGGGCTGTTACACAGGGAAACCCTGTCTCGAAAAACCAAAAACTGAAAAAAAAAAAATTCTACTTCTTGGCATTTCAAACACATGTAGTCATACAAAAATAGTTTCTCTGGTTGACATATTTCATATTTTCAAAGTTGATGCAGGTGATAGCATGTATCAGTAATTCATTGCCTTAACAAAATGATTTCCTTTTCCCCAGTACTGAGGAATCAAACCTAGGGCCTGTAAGCATATGCAGACTAGACAGGCCCTCCACCCCCAGTGTACCCTTGGTTTCTGTCACTCCTTTCCATAGCTAAATAATACTCCATTGAGGGCTAACACATTTTAACAACTCCTTAGTTGGAGAGCATCTGGGTGTTATGTGTGGATGTTGCTATGTAGATCTGTGGATAGACCTGTATTTTCATCCTTCCTTCCTTCCTTCCTTCCTTCCTTCCTTCCTTCCTTCCTTCCTTCCTTCCTTCCTTTCTTCCTTCCTTCCTTCCTTCCTTCCTTCCTTTCTTCCTTCCGTCCTACTGTGTAGCTCTGGCTAGGCTAGAACTCTCTGCACTGACTAGGCTGAGCTCCCACTGTGATGACTGCCCTACTTCAGCTTTGTGGGATATAGGCACGTCAACTGGGCAGTTTGTTTTCCTGTTTCTTAGGTTTGTACCTGGGAGTACAATAGTTAGGTCATATGGTAAGTCTATGTTAACCCTTTGAACAACTGTCAGAGTGTTTTCCAGTGTGGCTCTATCACTGAACAATCCTTCCAACAATGTATAAGGGTCCAATATCTCCATGTCCCACTGCCTGTCTCTTTAATCTTAGCCAACCCAATGTGTTTAAGTAGTACTTCCTTGTTTTTTATTGGAATTTCCATGACTAATAATATTAGGTCTCTTCATGTGCTTACTGTCTAGATGCACACACACACAACAACACAAACATATTTGTGGCAGGGGCTAATTGAGTTGCAGAGAAATTGGCTTCTAATCCCCAATCCTCCTGCATCAGCCTCTCCATTACTGGGGTTACAAGGTGTATGCTACTACTCCTTTATTCATATATATATTTCTCCCCCCATACACCCCACCTTTTTTTTTCCTTCCCATGCTGGGGACAAAACCCAGTATCTCATTCACAGAAGGCAAGCTCTCTACCACTAAGTCACACTCCTATCTCCGAGCCCATTTGGATATATTTCTTAAGGAAATATTTACTGACGCCAGTTGTCATATGGTACACGTCTGTCATGCCATCATTCAGGTGAGTAAGGGAGGAGGTTTGAGGGTACCAGGCTAGCCTGGGCTACATAGTGAGATCTCATCTCAAAATCAGAGGGGAAGATGGACGAGGAAGCCATGAGAGTTTTACTTGTATTACTGGGGCTGTGTAGCAAGGATGTAGAGGGAAGAGACAGGCAGTCAAGACAGATGAGTCAGCTCACCCGACGTCTGCTGCTTCTCCCGGGTGGTTGCTCTCATTGACTTAAGGGCTTCACACAAAAGCATGGAGCCTGTGACCAAGCCATGGAGGAATTCTACGAGCAGGCTGCTGGTCAGCAGGAATCATGCCTTGGGGTGAAGAGTGTAGCCCCACTGACTAATTAAAGTAGGTATAACCAGTTGGAGGAGGTAATAAAGTGAGGATACATAATAATAGCCATACGGGTCATCAAAGGATCAGGGAGCCTTCCTAGCCACGTGTGGCAGCATGTGCCTATGGTCTCAGCTAGTCTGGAAGTGGAGGCAGGAGGATGTCTTCAGCTCAGGACTCAGCTCAGCTTAAGGCCACCCTGGCAAGACTTTATTTCTAATAAAAGGAGATGGGGTTTAGGAATGTTTGGCTAGAATGCACAAGGCCCCAGGTTTATCCCCTAGCACTGTAAAGTGGATGAGTGAATAAACAAATCTCAGCCATGTGTGGTGCACACCTTTAATCCCAGCACTCAGGAGACAGAGGCAGCGGATCTCTGTGAAGGTGAGGCCAGTCTGGTCTTCATAGAGAGCTCTAGGCCAGCCAGGGCTACACAGTGAGACCCTATCTCAAACAATTAAACAGATAAGTAAATCTCTGAACATTTTGAAAAAGGAAAGCTCATCCAATCCTCCCCATTTCCTGCCTCTCCCCAGAGTTCTTCTGAGTTCTCAGTATGCCAAGCCATAGCTCCAGAATCACAGCAGGAGGGGAGGAAGGTAGGGGCCAACCTCAGGGTGAACATCTAAACCCTACTTACATCCCCTAATCTGAAATAAAGAAGATCTCTCAAGAATATGCTGTCTATCACAATCTTTATCAAGAGAGCTGGCTGTCTCTGTTAGTAGATTGCTAGAGCACCTGTTCAGCAAGCGTGAGACCCCAGGTTTGATATGGGTTATTGTTTTTTGTATCATACATTGTTTGCCAGTTTGTGAATTTATATAAGGAATTTTAGTAACCTTCATGCCCTATTATTTGGCCCTGGATTTGATCGAGAGAACGAATTTTAAGCAAAACCAGCTACGCAGATGTCTCAAAGTCCTATTATGTCACAGGGGACCTTGTCTGGGTAGCCATGGACACAACAGGGGAAGAGCATTGGCCTGTGAGCCAAGAGACCTGAGCACTGAGTACAGTAGTGTGACCAATTAGCTGTGTCATCTTGGCTGGGCAAGTCTCATTTCTTTGGCCTATTGCGAAACAAGGGCGTTGGAATATAGATACTTGACTCTTCCTAATTTGTAAAACATAAGCTTTGATGACATATTTACTGTTTATTTTAACTAACAAGGTTTTGTAAAGTATTGTAGAATGTCATTTAATGTGTCTCAAACGTTCTTCATAATTCATGACTATAATAAATCATCTGAGCACATACTATGCTAGTGCTTTATAGAATTTAAGATGTGACATCACTACAGTAGTCAATAGGTTTCCTGTGGCATTCCTGTTGTGACTTAGTATTGGTCACGTGTGAGTGCTACACCAAGCTGACCCAGGAAATATTTTTATTAATCTTTTAAAAAGATCTATTTGTTTATGTATATAGGTGTCTTCAGTGTATGCACGTGTGTGTGAGGGTTCCCTTGCTTCTGTGCACCCAGAGAAGCTCAAGGAAAGCATCTCTTCTACCATTCTGTCTATTCCTTCAAGGCAGGGCCTCTCCTTAAACCCACGGCCTGCATTTTTGTGCCTACGCTGGAGGCCAGCCAACCCATCCTCCCGTCTCCACCTCCCTCAGAGCTGATGGTCATGTGCAAGGGATGAACTGCTTATTTATGGGTGCTTCGTTATGGTTCGGTAAGCATACTCTCAGCCACACAGCCACCTCTCCAGCTCTGAGAAGTGTTTGTAGTGAGCCTAAGGTGTTCACCTACGTCCACCTTCCAGCACAGCGTGGATGCCAGCAATCCAATCTCAGGTCTTCATGCTTGCATTGACAAGCACTTAATGACTAAGCCACCACTCCAGCCCCAGGAGAGTGTTTTAATTTCTAAAAATCTGCTCCAAGAGGTTCTCATTCAGTACAGTGTAGTAGTGATAAACACAATCACCGAAATTAGAGTCCCTTTGTACAAATCTCAATTCTGTGCATATTACCATGTTGTATTGACATTTTAAAAATAAAAATGTATTGTTACTTTTTTTTTTTTTTTTTTTGGTCAGGAGGTGCTTGCAACCATGTGTGTGGAAGTCAGGGGACAACTTGTGAGAACTAGTTCTCTTCTTCCACTACGTGGGTTCTGGGGATCAAACTCAGTTTTCAGGCTTAGTGGCAAGCGCCCTTACTTGGTGAGCCATTTCAGCGGCCCCCTTTTTTGAGACACGTCCATGGTATACAGCCCAAGACGGCTTCAAATCAGTGAGTCTCCAGTCTCAGCTTCTCAAGTGCTAGGATCACAGGCATGGGCTAGAATGTTGGCTGTCGTGTGTGTGTGTGTGTGTGTGTGTATTTTAGTGTTCATGTGTTTTGACAAACAGTATACACAGGTACTGAGACATCACCTGCATCTGAGAACAGGGAAGACCCCTCTTCCTTCTCCCCTCTTCTCTGGGATTCTCCCCTGACTTGGGCTTTTTAGAAAGTGTTCTCCATAATTTTCTCACTGGACATCTTGTAGGTATATATGTCAGCCTCTTGTCCTCAGAGCAACACTCACACCTTCCTGTGAGCCAAAGGACAAGAGCTTGTGAGCCTCTGCTCAGTTACTCATGTCCAGACCAATTTTGGATGCAAGTCTTTGTTGGCAACACACTGGATCATAGCTAGTTTACTCAGTGGCACAGGTCCAATACCCTTGACGCCACTAGGATGGCAGAGGTGTTGGTTAAATTGGCGCTGCTGCTCCTCATGGCGGCCATGCCAGCAGAGGAGAGTGCTGGTCAGAAGAATCACAAGCCATAGTTACCTTTTTAGAGCTTTATTGGGGTGGGGGAGAGAGGGAGAGAGACAGACAGAGAGACAGACAGACAGAGAGACAGAGAGAGAGGACAAATGGAAGGAGAGAGCGGAAAGAAAGAAAGGGGGAAGGGAGAGAGGGAGAGAGAGGACAGACGGAAGGAAGGAGCGGAAAGGAAAGAGAGGGACACACAGAGGGCCCACCCGCTTTTCAGGCTGGGACACCATCGAAGGCTGATGACGTAATTAAGGACCGAATCCTTACAAGAGGTCATGCAGTTTGTCTACACACAGGCTGGGCAGCAAGTCCATCAACCCAGTGAGCCAGCTTGCTGGCTCCAGATTAGCCTTTTAGACCGTTTGTTTCCTTAGGTTTTTTCAGGACAGGGTTTCTCTGTGTAGCCCTGGACATCCTGGAACTCACTCTGTAGACCAGGCTAGCCTCAAACTCGGAGATCGCCTGCCTCTGCCTCCCAAGTGCTGGGATTAACAGCGTGTGCCACCACCTAGGTAGTCTTGGCTTTCTTCTCGTGAGATGGGAAGCACAGACAGACCTGCTAGAAGTTGAATGTATGCAGCAGAATAAGAGGAGAGACCAGGACTCAAACAGCCAAGATAGAAAGAAAGAACTAACTCCCCAAAAATCTCCACAGGTGTGCTGTGGACCTGCGCCCCGCGCGCGCGCACACACACACACACACACACACACACACACACACACACACACACAAAATCAGGAAAGTTAGACTCAGGGAAGGTCCATGTATCTTGGCAACTACTTGGACACAGCAAGTCAAGAGCAACTCCTAAGCTCTCTCCTCTATAGATCGCAGGGCCTTTCCTTAACAATGTTGGTATGCTTCGAACCGCCCACCTTTGGCTCTTGGGTGTGCAGGCAGAGCTCTTCCTGTTATTTCACCTTGACTAGCGAATTGGAATTCAAATGCCATTTCCGTCTCCCTGGAGGTGTATGCACATCACTGCTGTGGAGTTCCAGGGCCCTGATTCTGAGAGCACTTGTACTGTTTATGCATTTGTTTTTGTGACTGTCTGTTCATCCCCCTCACTGAGCAAGGACCATATTTGTTTTTATTCATAATTGAGTTTCCAGGGCCTAACATCTCGTTTGGGGCGACATGCCTGCCAACAGTACTCATGAATGACTGACATTTGGTCACTTAGAAGTCCCAGTGAGAAAGCACTGACGGCACTGTATGAAGCGGATACAGACCCATCATAAAAATTATCTTCCTTTTCTTCAAGCAGCAGTTTCTGCCAAATGTACTCTTTCAACACGACATTTCATATACTTCAAACACACATGAGGCGAGAGGAAAACTACTTCCTGGTCCCCGGGTTTTATTTGGCCCTTTATCAGTCAAATGGGTAGCTAAGCTGACTACAAGGAAGCCAGAGACTTAGGAAATAAGAGACAATACTTCATTTCCCTTTATAAAAATCAGTATGTATTAATATATTGTATAGAGTTTCATTATGACCTTGTCATCCATGTATAAAATGTATTTTGACCATAATCACTTACACCCCTTTTGGTCCCCTTCCTCTAACTCCTCCCCCTTCTATTTTTATCTCTTTGACTTTCATTCAAGTTGCTAACAGGAGCATGGGAGATTTGTTACAGGGAGTGGAGCTGTGCTGGTTTGAAAGAAAATGGCCCCAAAGCGAGTGGCACTATTAGGAGGTGTGGCTTTGTTGAGGTAGGTGTGGAGGAAGTGTGTCACTGTAGGGGTGGGCTTTGAGGTCTCCTCTGCTGAAGTTCCTCCCAGTGTCTGAGACCATTTCCTGTTGCCTGCAAGATGTAGAACTCTTCAGCCACCTCTCCAGCACCACGTCTGCCTGCATACTGCCATACACCAAGCCACTGTGCTCCCCGCCACGATGATGATGGTAAGTGAGGCCCCCTCGATTAAATGTTTTCCTTGTAAGAGTTGTCGTGGCCGGGCAGTGGTGGCGCACACCTTTAATCCCAGCACTCGGGAGGCAGAGGCAGGCGGATCTCTGTGAGTTCGAGGCCAGCCTGGGCTACCAAGTGAGTTCCAGGAACGGTGCAAAGCTACACAGAGAAACCCTGTCTCGAAAAACCAAAAAAAAAAAAAAAAAAAAAACAACAAAAAGAGTTGTCGTGGTCATGGTGTTTCTTTACAGCAATAGAAAGCCTAAGACAATGGTCCATACTCCTCTTTGGTTAGTCTTTAAATGTCCCACTTGTCAACCTGACCTTGACTTAAAAGGTAAATCTTGCTGCTGAGCTTCCTCTCTGGAACTTGTAAGGAATAGGTGGAAAGAGGGTAGTTGTACCAAATGGCCAGAGTAAGGGGAGAGGAGTTTCTGGGTGGCATGGCTTTCCACCGAGATGCCCAGTAAAGTAGGCTTGGTTCTGTAATCTCCATGGGTTGGGTGTCTTATTGCCATGCTGTCAGGCTCCTTATGTTTTGTATCTGCCCTTTTCTCTGTTTGCCCATGACAAGCAGGGGATTGGTCTAAACCTCTGTGGCTTAAACACCTTGACAGTATCTTTTGTAGGAGTTGAAACAGGGTCTCATTAATGTAGCCCAGGCTTGCCCCAAACTTCCTGTATTCAGAAGAGCACTGGGTTTGGTGTCTTTTTAAGAAAGAGCCTGAGAGTCAATGGCTTTGTGGTTACCGTGAGTGACCCTAACCCTCTCAGTGAGTCTTCTAAGTACAACCTTCCTGGCTCTTAGGTCTACTCTTTTAAAGGAGACACTTTACATGTCCCCATTTCCTTAAAGCCTATTGGCACCTCATTTTCACAATGAGAAACCAAGTCCCTCTGAGACTAAAGAACAAGCCCCAAACCACAAGACAGCAAGAGACAGGGCCAACTACTAAACATATTTTCTACATAGACCATCTATAATAATGGCTATAATAAAGGTTCAGGCCAGTAGTGTGTTTAAATGTGGAATACACAGTATAATTAACAGAAAATGATAATTTACTTAGTCATCTTGACGATCATTTTTTTTCTTACCTCCCCATTGCAGAGATTTGGTCTGATGAGGGAATAGAAAATGAGGTCTCCTACATTGTCTACAGTGAATAGCTAAGAAGGATCAATGACTTCTGATAGCCTCAGAACAAAAATTTTTCCTTTTTATTTTAAAAACTGAGATGCAAGTTACATACTATGATGTTTCTCCTGTTCAGGGGTACAGTTCCATTGTTCTTAGTACATTCACAAATGAGTACAACCATGAGCATAAGTACTTTGTGAACACTTCCATAGGGGCCTGTTGGGTTGCTCCTCCAGGCACGCTGGCATTGGGTAGAGGAAGTACAAGCAGATCTGAGCCGTTGCAGAAATCATGACAGCTTTGATTACCAACTGCAGAGCATGGACACAGATGAGTGTCTTAAATACATGGTTGAGTGTCTTCAACATCTTAACCTCATTTCCTACCTGGGAGAGATTCTTATTCAGGGGCTTCATGTCTTAGTGGGGTGTCACGTGCCTCTTACTTCTGAAAGATTTGGCTAGTAAATGACATAGGGCATCAATGGACATTTCCAGAGAGCCACACTTGTTCATAATGGGACTTTCTGTTGTGAAATACTTAAGTTCTTCATTCAGTCATTCTTCCATTCCTGTATGGTTGAAAACTTCAGTCACAGCCGGGCGGTGGTGGTGCACGCCTTTAATTCCAGCATTCGAGAGGCAGATCCAGGTGGTTCTCTGTGAGTTTGAGGCCGGCCTGTTCTACACAGTGAGTTGCCAAGGCTACGTAAAGAAACCCTGTCTGAATAAAAAAGAAAAGAAAAGAAAACTTCAGTCACTAGTTGCTGACTTCTGTCTCCATTGTTTCTTGACATGCAATCTTCTGACCCCTGTGGTGCATCTCTGATGAGTTGGCTGGAGGCAGAACTTTGCCTTACATTGGATGCATGATCTGAAGTCTGAGTTCTCAGCTCTTGGCGGAGTGGTAGCTCCGTCGTCTTCTCTGATGTATCTTCCTCCCATTACTCAACTCCTCCAATTCCTGACAACAGGCTAGCAAGTGAGTTCTTCAAATCAGAGAGGCATGCTTTCTCCACCTGACACCTATGCTTTCATATAAACTGGTCTAGTTCACATCTAAGGCCTGTATAGGTAACAACCAGCTGTGTGCAATCGAGAACTCTAAGAAAGAGTTTCAGATGAAATTGGAATTATTAAGGTAGTTGTCCTCTGGTCTCTACATGTACCACCCACTCTGAAAGTGACAAGAGGTTCAAGGCCAGCCTCAAGTACATAGGAAAGTCAACACTATTCTAGGCTATATGGGATCCTTTCTCAAAACAAATAAAACCCAGTAGAACAGCAAGAAGTTCAATTACCAGCAGCACACACACAGCAGGCATGCAGATAAAGAGCAGGAGATGAAGAGGCTGCAGCTATTCAGTCTAGGAAAGGTCACTTAACAGCAACTTTAGCATATGAAAAGATTGTGATGGGGCGGGGGAGGGGCTGGAGAGACTCAGCCCTCTTAAGAGCACTCACTGTTCTTGCAGTGGAGCTGAGTTGAGTGCCCAGCACCCACATCAGGTGGCTCAGAACTACCTATAACTCCAGCTCAGGTCCTCAACACTCAACATGTACTTACTGATGCTCCCACCCCAATAAAAAAATTAAATAAATCTAAAGCCAAAGAAAACCTCTTTTGTTCTTTACCTTTATTCTATTCACTAAAGAAAAGCAACAAAATTATATTAATTCTATGATAATAAAATACTACATCATCATAGAAGACAGTGGGGGCACAGAGCCTTGCTATAACCTGCATGGCCGCAGCAGGGGCCAGAGAGGCTGAAACAAAGTCTGCTATTGGAACGATCTTAGCCTTGCAGAAGTTACAGAGAATAGTACAAAGGATGCCCTGACCTAACACTGAGGCCACAAGCCTTACCCAGCATGTGTGAGAGAGCAAGACCCTGCGATCGATGCCCAGCATTGGGGCAGGGGAAAAAAAATCCCTCGTTAGACATCATCTGTTAACATCTATAAGGATTTTTATAATGATTTTGTCCGAATCTTTGGAGAGCAATTTTCAGACATTTTTCTTTATCCCTAAAATTTTCATTCATACTTCCTTAAAACAAGGATGTGCTCCTGCCTGAGCAGTGACACTAAATTTGTGAAACTAAAAGTGATATGATATTATTTAATCTACAGTTTTCACTGAAATTTGCCTGCTCTTGATGCTTTTGTTTTGTCTTTTTTTTTTGGAGACAGGGTCTCTCTCTTGTAGCTAGGACTCCTTAATCTTGGTCCTCTCCTCCCAAATGCCACAATTACAGGCATGTACTGCCACGCCCAACTCCTTAAAGTCCTTTAAAAGAAAAAATAGACCTGGCCTGCTGATTCTTTATAGAACGTTTGAAATTTAAATTTTCTGCAGACTAGCCTCACATGGTGGCACACTCCTTTAATTCCAGCACTTGGGAGGCAGGCAGAGGCAGATGATCTCTGAGTTTGAGGCGAGTTTCAGGACAGTTGGGGTACTGGGAGAAACCCTGATTGGGGGGGGGGGGTGTTTCTGTAGACAGTCAGCTGAGAATCTCACCTTTACAGTGATGAATTAACACCTAGATCATAAGACAAAGATGCAAATTTGGTGCATGTTATTACAATTACTTTAGGTATCAAATCTGGGACAAAGGGCTGATGTGCTCATTAATATATCAAAACTGACTACTCAGTAATCAGCCACCTGTGTCTCATGATAAATGACTGGATTAAAAAAAAAAAAGCTGGGCGGTGGACACCTTTGATCCCAGCACTCTTGGGAGGGAGAGGCAGGGGGATCTGTGGGTTCGAGGCCAGCCTGGTCTACAGAGTAAGTTCCAGGGCAGCCACAGCTATTACACAGAGAAACCCTGTATCCAAAAAGCAAATAAACAAATGCATGTAAGCTTCAGAGGGTCATCCATCTCTCACAGGTCAAAGGAACTCCAGCTACTCCTGCCAATAAACCTGCTACGTTTTCCCACCTGCCTATTCCTGAGGGTGGGGTCCTTTCTCTTTTCCTGGTTTTAGGACTCCCCTCCCCAAACCAGGGCCATGGGCCTGAAAGTTTCATGTGTACACCCAAGATAAAAATTTTCCCTAAACTCCGTAATTTTACTTTCTCTCCTTAGTCTATCTGTCCCAGCAGGTTTCAAGTCAACAGCTACAACGTGCCGGCCCCAGGTGTTCCTTCGGAATCTACATCCTAGACAGTCCCCAAAGCAGCTGGCCCTAAGTGGTCCAGCCACGGACAGCTCCGAAACTGCCTGCACTTCCCTAGCCCCAGGTGAACCTGCAGACCTGGGCAGCGAGCAGTGGGGGAAACAGCCTGCACTCCTTCCTCTTTCACTTGCCGGCCTCGGTCAGCAGTCCAGCTTTTCTGGGTTCCCGACAATGCCCCAAGTTCAGCCATAACAAAGACCAACAGGCCTTTTGTGTTAGGTCTCAAACCCCGGACGAACTGAGGCGCATATTAACATATCAAAGCTGACTCAGGCAGGTTCTCCCAGTATCTTTCAGTCCCTGTTACAGGTCTTCCTACCTGGCATACCCCATCATCTACCCTGAACTCTCCAGCCCAGTGACTGGCCGGACTGCTCTTCCCTATATAACCCAGTCATTTTGGCTGCATCCGCCCCCCCCCCCCCTTTTTTTTGTCCCTTTTGGCTCCAGGTTCCCTCCTCACTTGGCCTGGCTCAGTCATGTTCACTATGGGCCCTTCCAGATGCATCCCGCTATGCTCTCCCTCATACCTACAAAAAAACTTCTTTACTCACACATGGGAGCGATGTCTTCCTTTTCTTTCTCTCTTTTCATTCAAATTACTCAGTAAATATTTGTTGAGTGCAAGAGTACATGCCTGGCTGTTAAAAGCCCTGAGAATCTATTCAAGAACAACAAAACCCCTGTTAAGGTAAATCCAGTTGGATAAATTAAGCTAAATTATTTTTTTAATGTCAGAAACAGAGAATCTAGCATTCCTAAGTGGAGGATGGAAAGTCTCTGCAAAGTTTCGTGATTTAGCTTTCCTACTGCTGCATCTCCTAGCAAAAGCGCTGACTTTAAGCCTTCAGTTCTTCGAAACTCGTTATACAAAGGATGAATCTAAACTCCAAAGTACTGTCGGAGCCGTTTCAGGTGCGATTGTAATCACGTTTTCTGCACCATTCGCTTGCCTGCCGTCGGGCCTCCCAGCCTAGTGTGCCTAGCGTCCTGCCGAGGCCCGCGCCCTCTCCAGGTGTTGCCTCTCTGGGTAAAGCTGAGCAACAGAGAACTGGCGTCTCGAGAGCCCCAGGGCGATGCGGCTCGGGGGAACCGGCTCCTCCAGGCGGCCTCGCCCACTGCAATGCAATCTGGGTGGTTTTTCCAGATCCCCCGCCCAGTCCCAGCCCCCGCGACTCTTAGGGACAAGAAGGTTGGCTCAGAGACTCCCGGGCTAGGGCGGGGCTGCGAGGCGTCCTTGAAGCCCAGGAGAGGCAGCGGAGGACCCGGGTGGTACCAGCGCCCTCTCGGGGGCGGAGTGCGAGCCAGGCCTTCACCCGCTCTCCCGGACGCGGCTGCCACCTGCACCGCCTGCCACCCGCCTCTGGCCGCACCGCATCATACAGGGAAACGCGTCGCCGGCCTCCGGCTCCTCGCCCTACTCCTCAGAGTCTAGGCTTCCACTGGGAAAGCCTGGTATCTAGTTTCCCCTGACAAAGATACCCAGGAGGGTACCGATGGGTTCCAGGGGTTGCAAGGGTGTTGCGGCCCCACTTCACATCAAAAATACGCAGGGCCGCACAGCTGGCGCCACGCTAGTAATATTTCAGACGGAACCCGGTTCCCAAGAATAGGCCGGTTTGAAACAGAAAACTCGAGGGAACTACACCTCTAGCGCTTTGCTAAAACGTCAACATGACCTACCTTGGTGGCTCGTGGCGGGGGCTGGGGGTGGAGTTGGTGGTGGCGCAAGTTTCTGTGGCCCTAAGTTGGTCAAGTCACACTCCAAGAACAAATTCAAGAGGCAGGAGTGGAGGGCGTGGGGACGGGGCAGGAAACTGAGCAAAAAGCTTGTTTGGCCGGATTCAGGAAGGCCTTCATGAGGCCTGCGGGGCAGATGCATTTTATTTCGTATCCAAGGCAAATCACAGTTAACTGTGCTCCGGTCCTGGAGGGCGTTCCGGTCTCGAACTAGCAGCCAGCACAATGAAGACATAACAATTAAAGTGTAGGCTAGAGAAGGGGCTGCAGGGCCCTTCCTTCCTCCGGGAGTCCCTCAGCGACTGTGAGCACTGTGATTGCGCCCCGGGACCTGCCTAGCCAGCCCCGCGGGCGTCGGGTTCTGCGGCTGGTGGGGAGCGGCTCCTCGCCCCGAGGTGGAGAGAGCGAGCGCCAGCTCCCGCGCCGCGACGGGCAGGGC
>CABHPR010122977.1:6910-17331 GCA_902168415.1 Peromyscus melanophrys
TATTTATTTATTTATTTATTTATTTATTTATTTATTTATTTATTTATTTATTTATTTATATTACATGAAATATATAGAATATACAAATTTATAGAGACAGAAAGGTTAGATGTTATCTCAAGATCGAGAAGAAAGGAATATAGAGCAATGATTTCCTAAGTACAGAATCTCTGTTTTGTGTGATAGAAAAGTCCCACAAATAGACAGTAGTATCAGGATATAATATCATGAATATAATAAACCAATACAATTAATGTAATTAATGAATATCATAAATACAATTATTGAATGAATACTGCAAATGTAATCAATGAATACCACAAATGTAATTAATATCATGAATGTAATTAATGAATATCATGAGTGTAATTAAAAAAAAAAGAAGTCTCTGTGTCATTATTTGGGAGCTGGTGGTTCAAAGAAAGTCTGGCTACAGCCCTGTATTCTCAGAGGCAGCCCAACAGTTTGCTCCCCCAGTAAACTTTTCTCTCTACCCACAGAGTGGTCCGGTTAAGTGGTCTCACTGCATCCTCACATACATGATCTCTGCAGAGCTGACCAGGAGATCAGGCGTTCATTTTGTTGTTTTGTGTTATGGTTGGGATTTTAAACACCCTCTGCGTGTCCATGTTGAAGGTTTTGTCTCTTTGCTTTTTTATTAAAAAGCTTAAATTCTTAATTTATTTTTGTGTATGAGCATACATGCAGCAGTGTGCATGTGTAAGTCAAGGACCACTTGTGGACTCAGAATGTTAGAGTTATAGACAGGTGCCATTGTGCCTTGCAGCTGATTTGCTTTTTTATTAAAAAGCTTAAATTCTTACTTAATTTTTGTGTATGGGCATACATGCAGCAGTGTATGTATGGTCTTATGTAAGGACCACTTGTGGACTCAGATTTAAAAAAAGTTATTATTATTATATTTGTGTAGGTGTTTTCCCTATGTGTATGTCTGGGCACAGTGTATATGCCTGGTGCCTAAAGAAGCCAGGGGAAGCCGGGCAGTGATGATGTAGGCCTTTAATCTGAGCACTTGGGAGGTAGAGGCAGGCAGATTTCTGTGAGTTTGAGGCTAGCCTGGTCTAGATAGCCAGGGCTACATAGAGAAACTATGTAGATGATGGGAATTGATCCTGTGTTCTCTGGAAGAGCAGCCAGTGCTCTTGACTGCTGAACCAGCTCTCCAGTCTTCTGGTGATCAGACTCAAGTTACCTAGCTTGTGTAGGAAGTGCTGGGCATCAAATCCAGGGTCTCCAACATGGTAGGAAAGGGCATTGTCACTGTACTACACTTAGCTCTTTCTTTAAAAATGTATATAAGTCAGGTTGGTCTGGAACTCAGTATGTAGCTCAGGCCTTGAAGTTGAAGCCTCAGCTTCTCACATGCTGAGATTACAGAAGTTCACACCATGGCCAGCCTCTCTGACCTATCTTAGTGGAGCACATTTGTTTCCCTGAGTTTAAACATGTTATTGATAGACGACTGGTACAAAGTATATCCATTATTTTTCTGTAACCTTAGACAGTTTATGATTTTTCTTTATTTTAAATTAAGGATGACCAGATCATTAACTGGCTGCTGGAATTTCGCTCCTCTGTTATGTACTTGACAAAAGACTTTGAGCAACTTATAAACATCATATTGGTAAGTTCACTTTATTTCACTGACGAGCAGATAGTTTAGTACTTTGAAAACAGTGTATATATATATATATATGTTTCACTTTTGCATCATCTTCCTCTCCCATCTCTAGAGATTGCCTTGGTTAAAGAGAAGTCAGACAGTGGTGGAGGAGTATTTGGCTTTTCTTGGTAATCTTGTGTCAGCACAAACTGTCTTTCTTAGACCATGTCTCAGCATGATTGCTTCTCATTTTGTACCTCGTAAGTAGTTATTCTTGGCTTGTAAAAATGAATTTTCTTTTTCCTCTCCCCTAGCTTTCACTTGCTTTCTCTGCCCTTACCTTCCTTATTCTTTTTTCTTTTTCTTTTTTTGGTTTTTAAAGACAGGGATTCTCTGTGTAGTTTTGATGCCTGTCCTGGATCTCGCTATATAGACCAGGCCGACCTTAAACTCACAGAGATCCACCTGGCTCTGCCTTCCAAGTGCTGGGATTAAAGGCGTGTGCCACCATCGCCCAGCTACCTTCCTTATTTTAAAGAGTAGTTTGTTTGGCTCACAGTTGCGGTCTAAGGTCATGATGCCACTTCTGGATGGCTGCTACTTTGCTTGCAGGGCCCTGTGATGACACAGGGTGTCATAGGCAGGAAGCATATGGATGTGGATATGGCTTTCTTAATTTCATTTTTTTGGTGTGTGTGTTTTTTTCTGCATGTATGTATATGCACCCTGTGTATAGTGCCCAAAAAGCTGGAAGAGGGTGTCAGATTCCTTTGAACTAGAGTTCAAAGGCATTTGTGAGCCATCATGTGGGTGCTGGGAATCAGGTCCTCTGGAAGATAACCACTAAGCCATCTTTCCAGGCCCTCGCCCCCACCCACAGCCTTTAAAAAATTTCTATTCCTTGTTTTTGCCTATGACAGACTAGAATAACAAATTTTCTTTTTCCTCCAAAGCCCGAGTGATCATTAAGGAAGGTGGCGTAGACGTTTCAGATTCTGATGATGAGGATGACAGTAAGTATAAAGAGAAGTGTTAAAGCAGTGGACAGACTTACCTTTGAGAACGTGTCCTAAAGGATGTCTCACCACTTACTCTCATAAGGAGACAACAATGAATGATAGCCTTTGATAGAATCTTTTTGTTTTTGTTTGTTTTTTGAGACAGGGAGGGTCTCACTATGTAGCCTGGCTGTCTTCAAACTCAGAGAGATCCATCCTTTTCTGCCTTTGAGTGCTGAGATTAAAGGCGTGCATCATCACTCCTAGGTTTATAGACTCTTGGACACATTCTAGTGTGCAATCACCCACCCTAAGTGTGTTACTAAAATAAATAGTATCCCTCCATTGGAGACAGGGCCTTATGTGTCCTTGAACTGGCTTTGGACTTACGTAGCTAAAGAGGACCTTAACTTGAGATCCTCTTATCCCCACGTCCTGATTGCTAAGGTTATGAGAGTGAACTGTCATGTATATTATGTAGATTGAACTCAATGCTTTGTAAATGCTAGGTGAGCACTCTACCCGCTGAGCTAAATCCTGGGACACCCCCCCCCCCCCCATTATTTTATTTTGTTTTTTAGGTAGGGTCTCTGTAGCCTCTGGCTGGCCTCCAACTCATAGCAATCCTGCTGCTTCAGCCTCTGGAGTGTTATCATATGCATACATTGTTATGCTCAGCTGAAAACTCTAGCTCTTTCTAGAAGAATCTATGTAGGTGTCACATAATTAATTCACTTAATACTCATTGTTGATTGAAAAGACAAACCTTGCAATTCTTTTTTTGCTTGTTTGTTTTTTGAGACAGGGTTTCTCTGTGTAGCCCTTGCTGTCCTGGAACTCTCTCTGTAGACCAGGCTGGCCTTGAACTCACAGAGATTTACCTGCCTATGCCTCCCAAGTGCTGGGATTAAAGGTGTGTGCTACCACTTCCCAGCAAACCTTGCAATTCTTATTTCTCTGATCAGTTACTGAGTTTTGGTTAGAAAGTGTTTTTAGCTTCAGGACATGATTTTGCAGTTTTTAGTTTCAATGTTCATACAAGTTTTTCCTTGTAGATCTTCCTGCAAATTTTGACACATGTCATAGAGCCTTGCAAATAATAACAAGATATGTCCCATCGTGAGTATTCCTTTTTGTTTAGTTTAACAGGTTGGGGCTTAGTTCTGGTGGGTCACTGTAATGTGTGTACACAGGAAGGAAGGAGGACGGGTAGATTACAGAGTGTTTGTTGTGGATGATTGATTGATAAATAAAACACTGATTGGCCAGTAGCCAGGCAGGAAGTATAGGCGGGACTAGCAGAGAGGAGAATTGAGAACAGGAAGGCAGAGAGGAGGAGCCGCCAGCCTGCAGTCCAGGGAGCATCATGTAAAGGCAGCAGGTAAAGCCACAGAACACATGGCGACATATAGATAACAGAAATGGACTGAGTATAAGAGTAAGAGCTAGACAGTGGCAGGCCTGAGCTAATGGCAGAGCAATTTAAATAAAATAAGTGTCTGTATGTTTATTTTATAAGTGGGCTACGGGACTGCTGGGGCTTGGTAGGACCCAGAGAGAAAAACTCTAGGTACAAGTGTTAATAGCATTAAAAACTGGGTTATATTGCTATTTTTCAATTGTATTAATAACACATGTTGAAAATTCTGTTTTTGTTTTCTGTTCATCATGTCTGTTATTAACTTATGTAAAAGTTTAATTTGTGTGTGGGCATGGTGCTGGTCAGGGGACATCTGTTGGTGGTCTCCCTTCTGCCACCTTACCGTGCAGCTAGAGCTGAAACCCAGATGCCAGACCTGAGTCACCTCACGCCTGTTTAACTATTTAACTTATATTTAATTTACACACGATGCTTCTACCTCTCTTGTACAGAAGTTGGGATTTTGCTTTTATATTCAACAGATAAGATATACAAATACTTTCACTGAGAACTGTATGTACACTGTGCCATGGGGATAAATGTGGTTATCACAAAGCAGGGCAAGCTTGGGGGTTTCTTTGGCAGTATAGAATATTACTTTTGTTAACTAAAAAGCTGGGAAGCTGGGGATGGAGTATTGTATATGTATAACCTCAATAGTTGGGAAGGTAGAGGCAGGAGAATCAGGTATTAAGGGTCATCCTTGGCTACACACGGTTTGATGCCTGGGCTGTATGAGACCCTGCCTTAATAAAAAAAATACCAAGTTAATGACCTTTGCCTCTTTATAAATAGTATACTTGTGTACTGATACATGTTCTTAAACTGAAGTCTGTTTTTCTTTCATAGAAGAAAAGCCTGTCTTTTGACTTGACATTACTAACAGTAAATAAAGTCTATTTTTACGTGAGTTGTTTTAGATTTTTCTCTGAAACTGCCTTGATTGGGCCTTTAATTGCTTAAATTAGGGTTCTTTTTTTGCCTCTTACATCCTCATTGTTCTTAGGATGCAAATGCTAGCTTCTTAGAAAGTCCAGCTAACGTGGATTGGATTTTTTTTTTTCTTTTTAAATAGGACGCCGTGGTTTCTAATGCCAATACTGGTAGACAAATTTCCATTTGTGAGAAAATCAGAGAGAACATTGGTAAGAAATTTTTCATGGAAAGATTGTTTTGTGACTTTATTTTAGATGGTGTTATTATTATTATTATTATTATTACTATCTTAAAGATACCTTTCTAGATTTTTAAACTCAAGACTTTGTTTTACGGAGGTTATAGTATAGGCCTGTGATCCTGAGTGATCTTGATACTTGGGAGGTTAAGCAAGAGGACTTTGTCAAGTTTGGGGTGAGCCTGAGCTACAGTGTAAGACCCTGTCTGAAAAAAAAATCAAGAGAGAGAAGGCTAAACATTTCTTGTATTCTTTTCTCTTCGTTATTGTATTTTCTAAACAGGGTCCTAATCTGTGGTTCAGGCTAGCCTCAAGGCCTCCTAAGTGCTGGGATTATAGGTGTGAGCTACTACTCCTAGTGTCTGATTCTTTTCTTAGCTAGTAACTCCTTGAAATTCTCAGTACCATTTTATTACTGTGTGTAGGTTGGTCATGGTCAGAATCCATTTCAGAAATATCTTTTGTGTTGAATGCTTACACACATAAGAATTACCAAGGAGGCTGCAGATGTAACTCAGTGGCAGAGTGCAAGCACCAGGTCCTGGGTTTGATTCCCATCACCACAAATGAATAAATTAAAAAAAAAAAAAAGAAAGTTACCAGAGGGTAATAGTGTATTACTAAGTAGAAAACGTTTACTGGAGGTGATTAGATTAAATACACTTAACATAGGTAGACTTGAACAGTGCAGTTTCTGAACTGATAGTCCCTTTTCTATTCATGTATTTAAAGTTACATAATTGATGTTTTGTTTATGTCCTGATATACTGTGCTGAATTGTTCATCTTTTTATGTCTCATGCTTTAGGAATGTTATGTTCATAATTTACTAAGGATAAGTGTGTATTTTCCAACTTTGAGGCGTGAAATCCTGGAACTTGTTATTGAAAAATTACTCAAGTTAGACGTAAGTATCCGATCACCTGTATTTTTTCTGTTTCCATTTATGGAATTTTATGACTGTAGCTAGAGTTTTCCTACCGGGCCCACAGTCTGGACAAATCTCTCTCACCCGCCAGTCCCACAGCCGCTCAGACCCAACCAAGTAAACACAGAGACTTATATTGCTTACAAACTGTATGGCCCTGGCAGGCTTCTTGCTAACTGTTCTTACATCTTAAATTAATCCATTTCTATAAATCTGTACCTTGCCACATGGCTTGTGGCTTACCGGCATCTTCACATGCTGTTTGTCATGGTGGCGGCTGGCAGTGTCTCCTCAGCCTTCCACTTCCCCGAATTCTCTCCTCCTTGTCCCGCCTATATTTCTTCCTGCCTGACCACTGGCCAATCAGTGTTTTATTTATTGACCAATAAGCAACATGTTTGACATACAGACCATCCCACAGCATATGACTACATATTTTGTATGTGTGAAACAATAGTGTGGTAGTTTGAATGTAATTGGTCCCCATAATCCCATAATTTCATAGGGAGTGGCACTATTAGGAGGCATGGCTTTGTTAGAGTGGATGTGGTGTTATTGGCTATTTTTTAAAACTCTTTTGGCTCTTTTGAGGGCCCACCATCCAGCTCCCAAATAAATCACACATGGAGGCTTAGTCTTAATTATGAATGCACAGTCTTAGCTTGGCTTAGGTTCTAGCCAGCTTTCCTTAACTTCTATTATCCCGTCTACCTTTTGCCTCTGGGCTTTCCCTGCTCTTTTACTTCTGTAAATCTTACTCTTACTCCGTGGTTGGCTGTGTAGCTGGGTGGCTGGCCCTGATGTCCTCCCCTTTCTCTGGCTGCTGCTCCCCCCCCCCCCCACTCCTCCATCTCTTTTCTTCTTTCTCCTCCCAGATTTCTTCTTCTATATAGTCTCTGCCTGCCAGCCTTGTCTCTTTCTCTCCTGCCTAGCTATTGGCCATTCAGTTCTTTATTAGACCAATCAGGTGTTTAGACAGGCACAGTAACACAGCTTCACAGAGTTAAACAAATGCAACACAAACAAAAGTAACACCTTAAAATAATATTCTACGACAGTGTGGCCTTGTTGGAAGTGTGAGGGCACGCTTTGAGGTTTCATATACTCAGAATACTGCCCAGTGTGTCAGTTGATTTCCTGTTACCTGCAAGATGTAGCATTCTCAGCGCCAGCACCACCTCTGCCTGCATGCTGCCGTGTTCCCCACCATGATGATAATTGACTTAACCTCTGATTAAATGTTTCCTTTATAAGAGTTATCATGGTCAGAGCCGGGAGGTGGTGGCAAGTTCGAGGCCAGCCTGGGCTACAGAGTGAGTTCTAGGAAAGGCTCCAAAGCTGCACAGAGAAACCCTGTCTCAAAAAACAAAAACAAAAGCAAACAAACAAACAAAAACAAAAACCAAAACAACAACAACAAACAAACAAAAGAGTTGCCATGGTCATGGTGTCTCCTCACAGCAGTAGAGACCCAAACTAAGACAAATAGCAATAGTGAAAACAATCCAGTTATTTGCTTCATTCTCGTTATACTTGAACTTCACCTATTTTCTGACAATTGTTAACAGTTCAATCTTAGGTTGGGGCAGGCATGTACAATCACACAAAGGCACAGGCGCACTGTGGGAAGTGCTGTGATCTAGACTGCCTTTTGGGACTGTTTGATACGGGTGTGAGGAAGGCCCAGATTGAATGTTAAAAGGAGGTTCTGAATCCATATATGTTTGAAAATTCTTAACTAAGCATAATGATAGACAGGTCAAGCTTTGTTTTGTTTAAAGAAACAGAGAAAGTAGGCTGTAGATACATGTTCCAGTTTGGACCGGTTTAGTTGCAGGTAAGGGCTAGTTGTAGAGTACTCAATAGTTTGTAGCAAGGAACTAACGACAGGCTTGTGGAACAATGCAGCCAGGATGGGAGCAGAAGTGGTCAGAAGAGAGAGGAAACTTAGTCTGTGGGTATTGGGAGGATCTGGAAGAAGAAAGAGTCTGGTCAGTACCAATAAGGATGAACAAAGCAAAAGTCCATGGACTTGGTCTCTGCAGATAGCTCATCCAGTGAAGTGCCCATGTAAACTTAAAGTAGGTGTGGTGGCCTGCCTATAGTGCAGGTGCTCAGAAAGCAGTTAGGGTCTCCAAAGCTAGCTGGTTAGCTAGACTAGCCTTAGCTGCAATGTCTAGGTTCTGAGAGACCTGCCTTGGTGAATAAGGTTGAAAGCAGTTGAGGAAGACTCCTGATAACAACATTGGGCTTGCCCCCACAAACATGCCTACAAATCAAATGTAAGGTTGCATACATGCAAATGTGTGTGTGTGTGTGTGTGTGTGTGTGTGTGTGTGTGTGTGTGTGCGCGTGCGTGTGTGCGTGCGCGCGCGCCTGGTGCCTGTGAACATCAGAAGAGGCATCAGTGCTCCTGTTACTCGAGTTAGGGATGGTTGTGAGCAACCATGTCCTGCTTGGAATCAAACTCAGGCCTGCTGCAAAAGCAGCCAGTGTTCTTAACTGCCAAGTCATCTTCTCCAGCCTTTGCACATGAAATTTTAAAAAGTCCTTAGATTTGTAATGGTTTTGATGTTTTCTGAGATGGTTTGCCAGTAAATACTGCAGTTCAGAGAGAGTAGAGGGTTAGGAAGAGGTTAGGAAGTATGCAGTATGGGCATGACTCAGAATTGGGGTTACTTGAATAGGGCTGTGACCTGAGGAGATAGAACTCATTTTCTTTTTTAGGGGGTGGGGTTGGTGGTTTAAAGATTTATTTATTA
Source organism: Peromyscus melanophrys (assembly GCA_902168415.1). Classification (NCBI taxonomy): domain Eukaryota; kingdom Metazoa; phylum Chordata; class Mammalia; order Rodentia; family Cricetidae; genus Peromyscus; species Peromyscus melanophrys. The sequence goes on from CABHPR010122977.1 coordinate 15,816, forward strand.
TTATGTATAGTGTTCTACCTGCATGCATTCCTGCAGGCCAGAAGAGGGCACCAGATCTAATTACAGATGGTTGTGAGCCACCATGTGGTTGCTGGGAATTGAACTCAGGACCTCTGGAAGAATAGGCAGTGCTCTTAACCTCTGAGCCATCTCTCCAGCCCTCATTTTCTTTTGATATTGTTGTTATTTGAGACAGGGTCTTTCTGTGTAGTCGTGGTTGTCCTGGAGTTTGATATGTAGACCAGGCCTTAAACTCACAGAGATTCCCCCAGCCTCTGCCTCCTGAGTGTCAGGATTAAAGACATCATGCCTGGCAAGATAGAAAGAACTCTTGGTGGAGAAAAACATTTTAATTTTTTTTTAATTTTTATTTTACTTAGTTTTTGGTCCTCTGCCCCCATGCTCCCTTTTTTAAACATTATTTTTTGTGTCTTGTGTAATGGCATGTGTGTGGAGATTCTCTCCTTCCACCATGTCTGTTCTGGGGATTGAGTGGCTTGTTGGCAATTTCCTTTACCATCTCACTGGCTCTGATTTATTTATTTTTGAAATTATTTTATGTGTATGAGTGTTTTTGTTTGATTGTATGTCTGTGCACCTCATGTATGCCTTGTGTCTGTGGAGGCCAGAAAAAGGTTTTGGATTCCTTGAAACTAGAGTTAAGGATGGGTGTGAGCTGCCGTGTGGGTACTGGGAATTGTTCTCTGCAAGAACAAGTGCTCTTAGCTGCCTGTACGCCTTTATTCCCAGTGCTTGGGAGGTAGAGGCAGGTAGATCCCTGAGTTGGAGGCTAGCCTGGTCTACAGAGTGAGTTCCAGGCCAGCCAGGGCTATACAGAGAAACCCTGTCTTGAAAACAACCAAATAAGTAAGTATATAAATAAATAAATGAATGAGAGAGAGCAAGTGCTCTTAATAGCTGAGCCATCTCTCTATTATCTCTTGAGACAGGGTCTCACAGTGTAGCCCAGGTTGGTCTTGACTTCAAGGTAGCCCTTCCTGCCTGCCCCATCCTGCAATACCCAGCTTTTCTTTTTCTTTCTTTTTTTTTTTTTTTTTGGTTTTTTTCGAGACAGGGTTTCTCTGTGTAGCTTTGCGCCTCTCCTGGAACTCACTTGGTAGCCCAGACTGGCCTCGAACTCACAGAGATCCGCCTGCCTCTGCCTCCCGAGTGCTGGGATTAAAGACGTGCACCACCACCGCCCGGCTTCTTTCTTTTTTTTGAAGGGGATTTCTGTAGCTCCGGGTAGCCTTGAACTTTAGATCCTCTTGTCTCAATCTCCTGAGTGCTGGGATTACTGTTATGTGATACCATGTGGGTTGACAAAAACACTATAGGAAATAGGGAGATGGAAAGAGGTAGATTTAGGAAGAGCTAGAAGTTGTGTACACTGATAATTGTTTTCTAGGTGTTACATTTCTGCCTAGCTTTGCTGTGAAGTTTCTTTTTTTTTTTTTTTTTGGTTTTTCGAGACAGGGTTTCTCTGTGTAGCTTTGCGCCTTTCCTGGAACTCACT
>CABHPR010122978.1:0-31854 GCA_902168415.1 Peromyscus melanophrys
TTAGATTGGCCCTTTGAGGAGTTAAAAACACGGTGTCAGGTGCCATCCACCACTTACTGTCTGCTCACCATTGAGTTCCCCACTTCCTGCTAACAGAAGCCCAGATTATTCAGGGAGTAGGCCACACTCCCTTGATATTACAGAACATGAATTTCTAGTTCAGCTTTGGGGAATGAAGCCTGATAGCTAATGTGATCATAAGAACTCCATTTTCCCTGCACCATGACAGATTTGTGAGAGTTCACACATGTCAAATTAGCGTAGGCATAAGAAGGGCTATCTTTCTGAAAAACCTCCAAAAGAAAAAAGCAAAACAAACAAAAACACTCTTGTTCTTGCACCCCTTTCCTTGATGGGAATGTTAGGGTTAAAATATTATAATCATAAAAAAAGCTAAAAGAAGATGCAAAACAACCACCTATGCCCAGGCTTCCTAGCTGCATACAAGACCTGCAGCTGCCATCTCCTTGCAGACATTATGCCACATAGACTTCTGTGAGTCAGGATTAGTCAATATCCTATTACAGGAAGTTCAAAGTACTCCTAACTATTATCAAAACAAACAGGTCATTTACATCCTGATCTATATGAAAGATCTGACTGTAAACTCCTTGATGGCGAATACCAATTATTGTGATTGTGATAACTAACATCATGTTTGTTCACTGTTATTTTTACCATGATAACTCCTCTGGCTGGTTTATTGTCCCAAGAATTTGGAACATAGGTGGAGGCCTCAGCCTAATGGAACCATGAGGGAATGTGAATCAGCACTGCTTATCATATCCTGAGCAGTTTATTATTGCCGGCATCAGAAACTCATGCTCTTTAGTGAGTAAATGCATTTACATAAACAGGCGTCTAGATCTGGGACACATAATACCATTAGTGCCAGCAGAGTTAGAGCCAGAAGAAGGCACACAGCATATGGCCCCAATTTGCAGACTGTTACTGAGAAAGGAAAGAAGACACCTACATGGAGAGATGCTGTATTTTTGTCTGACACAGAGTAACTTATTCAAAACACAGTCAAAAGCTTTCTATGTGGCTCTGAAAACTTAATTAGAAGAGTTCTCATTTGCACATCCCTCAAATGAGTTATCATTAACTTCATAGAAATAGTGTGTAACTTTCCAAATTGATTCAAAAGGATTGAATTGGTGCCCACTGCTTTACAGTGGACTTCATACCGTTCCAAAAACATCAACGCCTTTTGTTGAACTCTCAAATGGACCAGGCCTTGAACTAATCACTTGGAATAAGTGTATTTTAAAAATTAAAATATCTTATAAAGAAGGCACAATTTCTACTATTTTATAGCAAGGAGAGAGGAGGTTAAAAAGCTTCTCTTAAGAGGCTACCCTGCTGTTAAAATGGTGGATGTAAGAGTCGAACCTGATCAACATGACCTCCCATGTGAAAGTCTTCATCACTATATTGCTTCCCTGGTTTCGGTGTGATAAAGACTTGAAGAAAATAATGGAGCAATAAGGGTTAAATGGGGGTAGGAATGAGAGGACAGGGTAGAGGAGGGATAACACTAAAAACCTTTTTAAAAAAGCCAAATGGAAACCTACTACAGTAGAAGTTTCCTAAAATGTACTCATATACATATATATGGAAAGAGTTATCTTATAATGAGGAGGTAATTCCTCTTGCAGACATATCATAGGCTAGCAAATAAAGGCTCAAGGCTCAAGGATAGAAGAAGGCTATTGCTTCAGGCGTTGTTGGTCAGTGGGGTCCCCCAGACCCTAAAACATTACAGGGTATTACCATTACTCTTGGTCACCATCTAAAACTTTATGGTGAGTCTCTATTGCTAAAGAAGCATAGAACATTGAGAAATCAAGCTGGTACTGACCTGGAAGCCTCATCCCTGTGTTTCTGCAATGACAGAAGGTGCTATGAGTACTATTCAAGAGAAAAGTAATCATCAGTCTCACCCATCTGTGAGCCCTGCATGGTACAGTAATAACCACCCTGGCAAGACACGCCCACAGATGCAATAGTAGCACAGGTGTTATGGGAGTAGCCAACTATTTTCTGATTGGATTTAAGGCCCACTTCCTGAGATGGAAAGGCCCAGGTATGTCACAGGACCGAGGGAAGAACCTATTACTAATGTTCTACTAAATGGATATAGTATTTAACAAATTCTCCAAAGACACAATCCTTATACCCATAGATCATAACATCTCTCAACCTTCATCAGAGAAGCTTGTTTTGTAGTAGATGGTGACCAGCACAGAAACTTGAAATCTATAGAGAATAAGATATGGCAGACTGCTCAGCCCTAAATCATCTATATCACATTATCATCTCCCAAGACCCAGAAGTCATTTTGGAAGAGGGAGCACAGAAAGACTTTAAGAACCAGAGGCAGTGGAGAACTACAGATAAACAGTGTTTTCTGGTAACAACAGGGCAATTGTACATATGAACTGACAGTAGCTATGACTACATGCACAAGAGCAAGCCAGACAAAACCCCAATGTGGGTGGGGAAAGTGGGAACACAAAGTCCTACCCCTAGCTGAGGAGCTATTGACAAAAAAAATGACCACTAGGAGAGAGATAAGCAGCTTTATTCAGTAATGTGGCCCCTGAGGAGATACCCATGCCCAGTATATGGAATTATACCGAAGCACACACTGGCTGTACAAAGTAGACTACATGGGTTAAAAAAAAACATAAAGAAGAGAACACATGAAATTTGGAAGGAATATTGGAAGGGGTAGAGAAGGAATTGGAGGGAAAAAAGGGTAGGCTTGATTAAAACACATCATATGCATGTATGAATTCTCAATCAACGTAAAAAAGTGAACTTACAGCTCTGTTTATAGTGAAGGTTTCTTGCTTGGGTCCCATAGATATCAATGAGAACTTTCTGGGGTGTAGCATATGCATTTCCAATAGGCATTGTGAGTATTGTACTGGACTCAAGACCACATCCTAATGAACACCACCTTACATTTGGCCAACTACTGTTTAAAATCACTGGCTTGATTTTTAATTTAAAAATATTTCTAATAAAAATGTTAAGTAGACAATTTTTTGCAAGAAAAAAGAAAACCTGAATTAATAATTCCATGTTATTTGAATAAGTTGAAAACATTCTTAGTGACATTTGCACTTAAGCTTTTTAAAACTCATTTTCTCAGGAGCCAGCAGATTTGCAGTGAAAGGTAACCAGGAAGACACAGAGTGCCTAACACAAGCAGATGGAAACACTGTCCATCTATGCTTAAGAAAAATCTTCTGCTCTACCAACACACCTGTACAACTTTAATCAAAGTCTCCTGATGTACTTAAAAACATGCACATCTTAGAAAACAAATATACAAATGGAAAAGTATAAGTTGTTCAACTAATAGACTCACAAAGTCACTCTGTGCTCTTGTGTACAAAGCAGTTACTAGTCATTGTTTTTTTCAATTACTGAAGTGAGCCAACTGAATCATTTATAAGCACCAGGTTCATTTACCAATCAAGTTAAGGGCTCCTTGCCCCTCCACTGTAGATGCTCACGGCTACATTGGCATTGTCTGACTGAGAAAAATTCATGGTCTTCTCCAGCAAGGGAATCAACACTATGCGTCAAGCTTTTTGCTCTTTCCTACTTGATCCCTTGTTCTACATTTAACAGTCACATTGGGTCTTTCATTTCCCAAACTATCCCCTAAGTCTTCAGTCACCATCTATGAACTTGAATTTCCAATGTAACAACCCATAACTTTTTTACACTTTTCTTCCTTCCACAATTGCAAGGAAACAATCAATCATCTTTCCAAGCTTCTTAGCCCAAGCTAAAGTGACTCTTAACTCCTTTTCAAGGCTAACTCCTCTACTTATAAGTCTTGGAACTCCTGTTCCATTCTCAGGAAACCTCTGTTAGTCACCTCCTGTTCTCCAGGCATTCTGTTAAACTTTAAGAATACAAAGTGAGGACAGGACTTGACTTACAGCAGGTTCCAGGCCAGTGTGGAGAAAGACTCTCAATACAGTATACACCATGTCATTGACCTAAGTGTACAGAAGGGTCTAAGGGTAAGGAGCTGGAGACAGAGACTACTCTTGAAAATGCCAAGATTTAAAAGGTAAATGTAGGTTCATCAGGTGGATGAATAGGAGAAGTGAGAAAATGGCCGGTATGAGAATACATGTCATGGCCAAACATCTGTAAGCATTCTTCCATTGATGATGAAGAGACCTAGGGTAGTGGTGAGAAACAGGACTGGGGAGGTTAAATTTTAAGTCTAAAATGAGATACTGAATCGTATCATTTACCAATCAACTAAGGGCTCCTTGTACCTCCACTGTAGATGTTAGATTGGTCATACTGGTCACAAAATGATTAGAATACTAATCACAGTGCCTGAGAAGCCAGAAGACTAGATGATCTAGGGAGGCTACTGGGTACCTGGTTTGTAAAATAGTGAAGATAGATAAGAGAGAGAGAGAGAGAGAAGGTAGACAATACTATTAAGTGACAGTGCTTCAAATTTTAATAATTGATAGGGTCTTACTATGGAACAATCTTGTACACTGTAAGTATGTATTACACTCATTAGTTAATAAAGAACTGACTGGGCTATAACTGGGCAGGAAGAGATTGGGTGGGAGAGTCAGACTAGGAGCATGCTGGAAAGAAAAGGGGCAGAGTCGCAGAAGTCGTTGGCCGGAGACAGAGAGAGCAGGACGGGAAGTATGTACATGAGGTAAATGAGGCTTGGGACAGCACATGGATTAATAGAAATGTGTTCATTTAAGTTACAAGAGCTAGCTAAAAATGAGCCTAAGCTGTCAGTTGAGCATTTATATTTGATATTAAGTCTCTGAGGGGTTATTTGGGGAGCAGCTGACGGGACAGAAATGTTTGCCTACAGGATCTCAAGGGTAAAAAAAGTAAATAGAAAAAAAAAAGGTGAAATCCAGGTTTCTCACTCAAGCAGTTAAGTAATGGTTACACCAGTCCAGATTAATGACTAATCAGGATCAATCTATGGGATACTGATAATTCTTGCCATACAACAGGCCATGGGATGTGATGCTGACGTAGGCATAGGCAGTGTGAGAAAGCCAGGAAGGGTCATAGTTGTAAGTAAGGTTACTCAGGAAAAACATGGTCATGTGTAAATGGGTTGGTCATGAATGGGAATCAGAGATGATCTGAACACAATTGAGGAAAGGCTAGATGAGAAAATACAACAGGACCTCATCAAGGAGATGAAAGCAAAAGAGCTTCAGCAGCTGAAGTGAAAGGCTGCCAGACGCTTCAGGGCAAGTCCAAGAAGGAAATGAAAATCATCCTTTGGAATTTAAGCCAAAGGTTACCCTCTCTTATTTACCCTTTCTCAGCCTCAGACCTGCATGTGCTATGCCTTTCCATGATTAAATAAGTCACACTCAAGAAATATATAAAAGCCAGAAACACACTTTTAATCCCAGAACTTGGGAGGCAGAAACAGATGGATCTCTGTGAGTTCAAGGCCATCCAGGTGTACAGAGTAAACTCCAAGACAGCCAGGGCTAGCTACATAGTGAGACCCTGTCTCAAAAAATAGAGAGAGAGAGAGAGAGAGAGAGAGAGAGAGAGAGAGAGAGAATAAAAGAGAAAGGAAGGAAAAAGAAATATGTAAAAAAAAAAAAACCTATCTTTTGTGTCCAGTATTCCCTTCTTGCCTTAATCACCATTCCTGACATTTGAGTACTACTGCATTGAGATTTTCATCTTAAAATTTGCTGCTAACACTTTCCTTCTGCATTTTTGATGCAAGCTCCATGACCCTTCTCATCATTATGTTATCTAATCTTGATATGAAATGTTAATATTAATGCTACCTTTTTATATTCCCCACTGGTTATCAGGGCTTGGTTTCCTGGAGATCCTTTTATAGTTTCTAAAAGGGTTCCTATTGCTTTTAAGCTCTTTAAATAAAAGGACTCCCAACATTTGAAATTCAGTTGTTTATTCTGTAAAATTCACGTTTCTTCTCCCCATGAAAACTCACGAGTCTCTAATGTGTAGAGGGAATTGTGAATGTAATGTTGAGAGTGATTTTCAACAAGGGAGCTGCGTGTCAAAGCCCCACTTCCTTAGTTACGTTTCCTGTTGCTGAGATGAAACACCATGACCAAAATTAACTTTGTCCTACAACGTGTAGTCCATCATCCAGGGAACGTAAGACAAGAACCTGGAAGCAGGCACTGGTGCAGAGGCTATGGAGAAGTGACTTGTTCAGCCTGTGTTCTTCTAGCACCCAAGGCCACCAGCCCAGAAACAACACTGTCCACAGTGAGCTAAGCCCTGCCCCATGAATCAGATCACCAAGAAAATGCACCACGGGCTTGACTCTAGACCAGTCTGGTGCAGGCATTTTCTCAGCTGGTATTCTCTTTTCCCAGATGACTCTTCCTTATGTTAGGCTGACATAAAATGCAATAGTATAATTGAACTTATTACAAGTAGCTCTGGCTTCTTTTGTGTCCCACGTCCTGAACCAGTTCTGATCCCCCTGCCCTGTCCCTGCCACATCCTTATCCTTCTTTCATTTCCCGTGGTCCACAGATGTGCAAAACAATTTGAATATAGGGAATCTCTACATGATACAAAATTACAATGGTTTATTCTCCATTATAAAGTAACACTAGACATCCCTTTTTACCCAGTTCTTGCTAAATGCCAGAGGCTAGTCTAAGCACACTGTGTCCTCTTATTACTCTGTTTATCATCCCATGAATTTAGAACAAATTGGTTTACTTTTTTCAAATTTGTCAGAATATATTATTCTGCATATCAGTTTGAGTTGAATAACCCATTTTCCTAGCCATAAAATATACTAACCATTATATAATAAAGTTCATTTTTTCCACTAAAACTCTTATTACTAGGCACTTAACAAATGTTGAAACATAACTATGACTATGATAATGATATCCAAAGGTGAAATTAAATCCTGAAATATCTTCTAATTTACAAGAAAAAGTTAAAGCACACTTCATAAAACTTTAGGGCTACTCATGCTTTTATTCTTTAAAAAATGTTAATGCACATATATATGTGTATATATATATACATTTGTTATGAATGACAGAGGGATCATTTAGTACCTCACAACAAAAAGTTGTCAGTTTGTAGATTTTTTTAATGATGTCAACACTCATGAGTTAGTTCCTCTCTCACTGGAACCCATATGCATTTACCATTTATGTACTTTTGATGAAAAACAGAATAAACTATACTTACTTCAAAAATCCAATTCTTGCAGAAACTTGCAGATCAGCAGAACAATTTTCATGGGCACAAAATCTTGCAAAGTTTATCTGGAAATAAAACATTATAACCTGTATTTTAATTTCTATGTATTTAAAGAATAAGGCACCTGTGCTTGACAAAAATAAAAGTCACACATCAAATTATAACTTATCCCTCCCCCAAGGTCCAATCTGAGAACTAGTCAGGAGATTAAAATACATAGTTTCAGGCAGGGCTAAAGAAACTCAGTTCCCATAGTAGATTCCAGGCCTAAATTTGTTAAGTCAAATATTGTATTAAAGACACCATGCAGATACTTGGAATATCAGCTGCAACACTCTTAATCTCCCCCCCCCACTTTCTCCTACTGCATTCTGATCAAATTTATTACACAGAAGTACGTCTACCTTATTTTAGCTCAGCGATGAGCAGTGAATTATATCAAAGAGTACAGCTTTATATAGAAACTGAGAGGCATAACTTGGTGGAAACATTGAACAAAATTAAATTGTAGCCTGTCATGAAGATTTTTTCGATTTATTAATCTCTAATTATTTAAAAAAGATCCATGAACAACACTCCAGGGTATGCATCTACTCCTCAGGAAGACCTGAGGGATACACTATGTAAATGCAAAGAAATGAAATAATTGAAGACAATGGGAATAGGAGAAGAGAGGGGAAGATGCAAATAAAAGGGCAATCTTGAAGTCAAAGAATGAACGACGCACATGCACTGGGAAATGAACAGTCCCACGACATGACAGCGTAGACACCCACACCTGAAGAAGAGCAAGCAGAAATGTTCCCCCAAGTGATTAAGTCAGTATGATTTTCAGTCTGTGGTTCCTAAATGGAGAACACATGGTTCTAAGAATAAAATGCAGCTAACAAATTGCTAACATTTTCTCCGATGTGTTTAACAGTATTGATATTTAAATTATTGAAGATATGGGAAAATAGTTGGTATTGAAAAGTGAAGTTCAATAGAAGAATTTTTAAAAATTCCAACTGACTCACTTAACTATTTTAATGTAAGACTCTGAAAATTTGCTCTTAGGTTGTTGTGTTCCTTTGATCGAGTATTCTAAATTAGTAGTGGTTTTCTACCTGCCATCAGTGCATGATTTAATGAGTGCTTTTGACTGTGTTCTAATCCAGCCTGTTAACTGTGTCTGTGCTGTCTGACAGTTAAGGTCTTGACACTGGGACTCGCAGGAATAAATGTATTGTCAGGGAAACTGAAGTACTTGAGAACACTTTAGAAAAAAAACAGCAGTTCGCTGGACAGAATGCAGGGTTTATCTTAAAATGCAGCTCAGGCTGGCCTCGAACTCGTGATCCTCCTGCCTCCGCCTCCTTCAGCAAATCCTACTGGCGTAGAGGTTAAGAGCACTGGCTGTTCTTCCAGAGGTCCTGAGTTCAATTCCCAGCAACCACATGGAGGCTCACAACTATCTGTAATGAGATCTGGTGCCCTCTTCTGGCCTACAGGCAGAACATTGTATACATAATAAATAAATCAAAAAAAATGCAGCTGTTATTGGGATGTGGCTGAAAAAGTATAATGCAATTTTTAAAAGAGAAATTGTGTCACATAATAAATGTGTTTATAAGTGACAAAACTTCAGCAGTTGAGTTGAGCAATCTAGAGTAGATCCATGGGCAGGGAGAGAGACATAATCAAAGAAAGTGAGAAATAAATGAGAAAGGAAGATCAGTGAGTGCGTGAAATGATATTGGATAACTAACTCACAGTACAACCAATGTCCAACATGGCTTCTCTTGAGCAATTCATTTCTTCAAGGAGAGAAAAACTTACATGTTTTACATAAATATTTATACATGGGAAGGTACAGAGAGAGAAAGAGAGAGAGAGACAGAGAGACAGAGACAGAGAGACACAGAGACACAGAGAGAGAGACAGAGAGAGACAAAGACAGAGACAGAGAGACCGAGAGAGACATGTTTTAAATCTATTTGCATTCACAATTAACAATCCACAAAAGTTTCTGAACAATTCAGGCACATTTCAATTAATTTTGTCCTATTTAAAATTTTTTTCAATTATGTTCCATGATGAGTTAAATCCCAAGAAAAGCCTCATACCGTTTTTCTAATCACGTCTTTTTCCTTCTTCTGCTGGAGGATTGGCTGAAGTGGTGGGAATTCTTCTGTGTTTCGTTTGGTGAGCACATGATGCCCAAGGTGATAAGTGGCCTCAACCTGAACGGGTGTGAGGATGTCTCGCACATCTTTCTAAGAGAATTAAAAAATCACATGTACAAATAAAAAAAGCAAACATTAATAAAAAAGACACAGAAAACTTCTTCCTTCTAAAAGGACAGATGAAAAACAAGAACACAAATGCAAAACCCATGTTTTAGCAGAATTGCTTCAAAAACCTTGGACTGTGTGTTCTTTTTGCACGACAGAAATACCTCTGTTGCTTGAGACAACACAAAGAGAACAGAATGGGGAACTATTACTATCTGACAATATTTTCAAAAGTCTGCATTTCAGCACTTCCCCTTCCATGCTACTCTCTACAATTCTTGTAGCTTGGTATTGTAATATAAACATTTTTCATTTACACACTCGGTAAATAATTTCAAAGTTCTCCTCAACACTTTTATTCCATCCAATGTTATCTTATATGCTTGTTGTGGTGATATATTGTGTACCCTAATAAAATCTGCCTGAAGATCAGAGGACAGAACAAGCCACAATAGAGCCAAAAGTTGTTCTGGAATTGAAAACACGTGCATGGGAGTGAGGTAAGATACAAAGCATTGTGTCAATTGCTCAAGACTCACTAGACAACAATGGAAGATCTGAAGCACATGAACAGGTAGATGTCTCTTTCTCCTTGCCCTAGAGGCTAATGTGATTTTACTAACAAAGCAATACATGACCATTTATAACAGAAGTCAACTGAGCATTGCATGAAATAAGACATGTAAAAGGCCAACATATACAATCATGTTAAGCACAGCAAAAGATAAAATTAAAAATGATCTCAGAATTTGAGAGAGCTTGTTTTGATCAACAAATATAGTCCACAAACACCAGGACCATGTAGTCCATATAGTCTTCATTTTTCTTGCCATAGAATTGTTACTATATCTAGAAAATAATTTGAAGAACCAAGCATAGACTTTGGTGTCTGTCATAGGAACCATTTAAACATCAAGCTCAGATTTACTCAAACTTCCTTTTTCCTTTTCAATTAACAAGTTCCATTTTAATGAATTCATTCAGCAAATTCTTTCGAGGCTATTCAAGAAACTCAATTATTTTCACTAAAGACAGATAGATTTTTTTTCACCCTGCTACATCTTCGAGTGGCACCAAGGTAGACATATTGGGTACAGGGAGTTATGAAGAAAGCATAGACACACAGACACACATACCAAAAAACTGGGGTCAGGTGGGCTGTGCACTCTGATGGAGTGGTACCAACTATACAATAACTGGGCACCTCGATGCATTTGTTATGTACAGCACAGAGGTTAGCTAGTCTTGGTAAGAGTTTCCTATAAGCCAGAAGTTTCAGGCTGTGAACATCTGTAAAGAAGAAGTTGCTGTTGCTAGTTTTTGCACACACCAGTCAATTGTTCATAAATACTCATACTTGCACACACTGTCAACATCCACACCTTGATCAGAGGAAGGTTTTGCAAGTTCCAAGGCTGACCCACATGAAGAAGGCTTTGCCATTACCATGGATCTGAGGCATTGGGTCCTTGGCCTGGGAGTGCCCATGTCAACAACATATATTCACTCAGGACTTCATCTGCTTTTTACACATTCCATCATGGATTCCTTGTCTCCCCACATTAACCTATACTAAAATCTTGTATTTGAGTTCCTGAAAGTAGACTCACAATTCTCCTGCTGAGTAACATCAGTGGTCCAGGTTTTATTTATCTATGGTTATTTCTCTATTGGAACATGGCTTAAAGATCACTTCCTAGAACAAATTAAAAGACTTGACTTTAATGAGCTAGCAATCAATAGTACTTAATAGGTAGGATAAAACATACTCTTTAAGATTACTGCTGTATTATTCACATGATAAAAATCAATTAAATAAGTTTATAAAGGTGGTACATACTACATAAAAGATTGCATTTATTCAATGTCCTTTTCACAATTATAAATAGAAAGGATACAATTGTTTCATCTTTTATTAACATTATGGATACTCATATACTATGCTTAAAAATACCTGGTCTAAAGGTAGAAAATTAGTGTTCAAATCTTGGGTCTGTTAGGTAAAAGCTGAGAGGTAGAACTCCTGTTTGTATAACCAGAAAAGGTATCCAAAACCTTGGCCACAGCTTTCATGATAAAGCTTCAATTAAAAAAAAAGTCTTAATTGACAGACGATCATGAGATCCTCAAGCTGTCTAAAACAGAACTTAGATGTAAGATGTGATAGCTAAATTTTGGTAGCTATGTCTCCTGACATTAGAATGCCTCTTGGTTAAATGTCTTTGATTATGGACATAAGTTATTACCACTGTATGAGAATTAGGGATCTAGGGCATTTTCCTACATGCGTGCAGTAATGAAGAGTCTTGAAGAGAACGTGTCTTCATTATGATGTCATTTATGTTATGGTTTGGATCTCTAATATGGGCTTTTAGAGGATTGTGGGGAAAAATATTCTAAAGAGTATCTGGCCCACCATGATTTGTGATGGGAAGAGTCACTCACTTTACCCTTGAGCATGCCACACATCCCTTAGATATTCATAAAAGCTTCTTAAAAATTCACAGTGCAGAACCCACTGGGATGTTAGCCCTCCTTTGGGGGAGCTTTCTCCAGTCTCTCTTGGAGCAAAAATTTTGCTTTACTTTGTTAAATAAACTTCTACTTAAAGTATCTCTGCTCTCAACTGAATCATTTACTTCAAGAAGACAAGAACCTAGAGACCCTGTAACAGGTCTATTACCACCTGTATAACCTTGGCCAGGTTATTTATTGACTTTGTTTATGATTTATTATATTATCTGAAAATGACAATGGCAATGATGGTGGTGATATCTACATACTGCTGGGATGGTTGGATGGCATAATGGATGCAAAATACCTAGATGTTACAATGTTACATTTATATTACTTCAAATGTAGCTATATACTTCAGCCAACCAAATACTGAAATTTAGTTTAATAAATGCTGAGAAACATTTGAAGGCATAAGAAAGTGGGACTATTGTCACTCAAATAACATTAAATAGAAAATGGCATTGGAGCAACTATTAGATTTACAGTAATCCATGGCACCTGAAAGAGCTGGAGCCTGAACTAAGTGTTGGGATACCTGATTACTTTTTTATTCTTTGTCTCCAGATGTTCTTTATTAAATTACTTGGTAAATGATCATCTCAACAGGAAACCTTGACCATATCGGAATGCTGCAAATCAAAACCCAAATCCCAAGTTATCGACTTGTGAAAATTGAACAGCTTGAAGCCCTGAGTATTACAATAGCGAACTTGATTAAATTATTCCCCGGGCATAGGAACTAGACAGCCACTGAATGTCCCTCCACATGTCCACTGTTTTAATTCTTCTCAACAAGCTTGCTTTGACCAAATCACATGTTATCTAATTCATACTAATTTTCCATGAGGTCTTCTCTACATCTGGTGTACATTACTTTCATTATCCTAATTTGTTATTAATTATGCTTTCTCATAATATATGAAATGTGCATGTGCTTTTGTAAGAAAATCGCACTTATTTAACTTTATCAGCCCCGTGTAAAGATGGAAGCTAAATAAAATATTTAAAATGTCTTAGAGTGACAGAGAAATATTTGGGAGGGTAGGTATTCAGGAAATTTGCTTACAAGTTTATATTTGAACTGACATGTGCTATTATATTAAAAATAATGAAAATTCAATGCCACATTTTTATGTGAATTTTCATAAAATAGTACCCACAAGAATGCAAATTAGCTCATGCCTAAAATTAGCCAAATTCTGTATTCTTTCTCTTTCATAGAACTCTGTATGTCTGACCAACTTGAGAACTAAACTGTAGGTCCATATCTTCTTATTACACTTAACTACAAGAGGAATTTTTTTCAATAGAGCTGGTCAAAATATGTAGGTAAATATTATGTCAAGGCATAAACATTTGAAGATACTTACTCATGGGTCCATTGTGCACATGAAGAGTCAAAAGATTGGAAGTTAAGTTAATACCTCTATCACAGTCTGTCAATCATGAATCCACATAGATGTGTGGGCATAATTATTCTAACACATTCGTGCATGAGTTCAGGGGAAGAAGGGCCATGTTATTAGCACTGGAGAGGCCTATGGAGATGCTTTTTTTTAAAAAAATTCATTGAGATACAGGTCACATGCAATGCAAATAATTCCACTAATGTGTAAAAATCTATTTTAGTATATTCAGACTGATATAGCCACTGCAACACACACACACACACACACACACACACACACACACCCTATTTTCATTAGGTTCCAAAGAAACTGCTATCTTTTCTCAATCATCTCTCTATAGTTTTGTTTCTTTCATCCCTTAGCTACCACACAAGTCTATTTTAGAATGAAGTATGAATTAGAAAGAAATAAAGAGTAATGTTGGGGAATATTATTTTAAGTTGTGGTACTATTGTTTATGTTGCATTTGTTTAACTCTGTGAACCTATGCAACTATGCCTGTCTAAAACATCTGATGGTCTAATAAAGAGCTGAACAGCCAATAGCAAGGCAGGAGAGAGAAACAGGCAGGGCTGGCAGGCAGAGAGGATAAATAGAAGGAGAAATCTGGAAAGAGGAGAAGGAAAAAAAGAGATGGAGGAGTGAAAAGAAGTAGCCAGAGGAGGACTCCAGGGACCAGTCACCCAGCTACACAGCAAGAAACAGAGTGAGAGTAAAGGTAAATTTACAGAGGTAAGAGAACAGGAAAAGCCCAGAGGCAAAAGGTAGACAGGATAATTTATAGTTAAGGAAAGCTGGCAAGCAACAAGCCAAGATAAGGCCGGACATTTATAATTAGGAATAAGCCTCTGTGTGTGATTTATTTAGGAGCTGGGTGGCAGGTCCCCCAAAAAGAGTAAAAAACAACCAACAACAAGTATGAATTGAACTGTCAGATATAGCATTTGGAGAAAGGACATCCATCCTAAGATTCCACTTTTCCCTTGAAGAATTCTCCTAGCTTGGCTTGTCTGGGAGTCTTCTTTTCAGCTTGGCTCCTCTAAAAGTAAATCTTAGCACTCTTTATTGTTTATTCTGAGGAGGAAGTGACCTAGTGAATCTGGTCAGTTTCAGGGACTTCCTGAGGCTATTTTGAGGTTGTTTGATTTCTGTCTTAAGGAACTTTGATGCTGGATAGAATGTTTCAGTCTCAGAGGAAACCTTTACACAACACCTGGTCACAAGCTTTATCCTTTTATGTTTGAATCATTTTTTCCATAGCTTCCACAAAGTATCTGAAAAACAGTGTAAATCACTGTTTCAGAGATTTCAGTCCACTATCACTTGACTCTATTGCTCCTGGGCCCCGTGTGATGAGGCAGAACATCATGGTGGAAAGCATGTGTTGAGCAAACTGGCTCAGTTCATCCTTGACCCAGGAAAAAAGCAGAAACCTACTGATTGCTTGGAAGGGGCTTAGGCCAATTGAACTATCTAGAAAGGACACTCTTGTTGTGGACTATTACTTTAACTACACAAAGATGTGTTACATTTGTTTATGCTGCATTTATTTAATCACGTAAAGATTTATTATATTTGTTTATGCTGCATTTGTTTAATTATGTGAAGATATGTTACTGTTTTACCTTGCCTGCCTAAGGCAGCTGATTGGTCTAATAAAAAGCTGAACAGCCAATAGCTAGCAGTAGAGGGATAGACAAGGCTGGCGGGCAGAGAGAATGAGTAGGAGAAGAAATCTAGGCTCTAGGAGAGAGAAAGGGGAGGGAGGAGAATGAGGGAGAAAGAGAGGAAGACACTCAGGGCCAGCCAGCCAGGTCAGCTGGCCAGACATAGAGTAGGACATACAGAATGAAAGAAAGGTAAAAAGCCTCGAGGCAAAACATAGATAAAGAAAAACAGGTTAATTTAAGTTATAAGAGCTAGTGGGACAAGCATAAGATAATGGCAAGCATTCGTAACTAATAATAAATCTCCATGTTATGATTTGGGAGCTGGTTGGTGACCCCAAAGAAAGCCAAGCCTGCTACACACTCTCCAACCTGTTAAGCTGCCTGCAGACTGCCCAGTGTGTCCAGGTTTCCCTGCTTTTGTGAACTGTAACTCATGTTAGATTGGGCTTTGGATATTCAACTGTCTTGGAGTCATTTCTGCTCCTGTAAGGAACCCCTCACCATATTCCTGTGAGTAATCCCCGTAAAACTTATTGATTCACCAAAAAAAGAATTACTTTAAAATGCATAGAGAATACAGCATCTAGAAACTTGTTAAACATTCATTCATTTTTGTGCCCTTTGAAATAAGACTACAAAACCAGAATTATTTGAAAGAGAATATCCTCCTTCAACATCCCTGCAATCTATGAAGGAATTAGCTTGAGTTGCAACACTCAGTCTGCAACTAGAATGCCACAGTATCACTACAGTTATACAGTTTGCTGGCACTCAGCCTTGGAGCAGAAACGTATTGATATATGGACCAGCTGATAGTCTTCTATGCTTAAAACCTAACTTCTTTGCAAATAAAACTTCATTAAGTGATGTACATATGTTGCTCACAACTGTAAGCAATTGTGACAGATAATAACACAAACAAAACACTGATCGTTCTTGAAACAATGATTATGGTAAGAAGATGGTCTTTACAAGCTATGTAAAGGGCTTACATGACAAAAATAAACTATCTTCATTTAAAAGCCGAAGTTTCAGAAATATCCGAGCTTAAGGCATTACGGTTTAGATCTGATACGTCCCTCAAAGGCCCATTTGTTGGGTTTGGTTTCTAGTACAACAAGTACAGAGGTGGTATGTCTGGATGAGATTAGGTCGAGTGGACTCTGATCTCATCAACAAGCTAATTATTTTACAGTTCCCTATTTTGATTAGCTACTGGAAAACAGTGGAAACTGAGCAGGTGGGCCTTAATTCAAAGGGATGGGTCCTGGGCCTAACTTGTTTCCAGGCTCTTCCTCCCAGTCTTTTTTCCTGGCTGGCAGAGGCTCTGTCTCATAGGTCCCCATGAAGTGAACAATTTATACTCCTCTTCCACCAATATGCTCTGTTCCATCCTAGGCTCACAAACAACAGAGCTGGACAACCATGTAATGAAACCAGAAGGCAAAAGAAGCTTTTCTTCCTATAATTTGATCCACCTCAGGTATTTTGTACCAGCAACAGAAAGCTAACACAATCTACGACATGGGTAGGCAGGTAGGTTTCATGATTTTAATAGGACATATTACTGCTAAGACACTGAATTACTGAATCTCAGGGTATTGATGATGACATAGTCCTCTTGTCTCTTTCCAAGCATGGGTTATTATACACCAGTGGTTAACTAATATTAATTTGGGAAGGTAAATGTGTCTCCATCTCAGCAAGTTAACAACTGAACAATAGAATGTTCCAAGCAAAAGTTGTCTCTTTTGCAATATTTTGTCTTAATTGATAGAAATGATATATCTAGTTGCTTGGACTAACACTCTGTAGTCATCTTGATGAATCTCCTTTTCAAGCATCTGATATAGTATCTGTTATTAAGCAGCACAGACTCTGTCTTCAAACACCTCTCGAACCATCTGTTACCACTGCTGCTGATGGAAACATCACTCTGACCTTAGTGAGATCAGGAGTGTTTTCTGTGTCAATGCTTGTTACCTATTAGCCACCAATACCCTCTTCACAGCAGCTAGAGTGCTTTTCATACAGAACTCATATACATCCAGCTCAAACTTCTATACTAGATCTCCATCTCACTCAGAGAAAAACCCACAGATCCTGACAGGTCTGTCTTGCAAGTGTTCCGCCCATTCCTACTGCTCATTTCTTAGTCAACCTCAACTCTCCATTGTCCCTTAGAATAACCTGCCACCTTCTTGTCCTGATGCATTTTGCCTAGCTCCTAAAACCTTCTGCTCCTGTATCTGAGATTCTCAAAATATGGTTCCTGAGCCAGCAGCACTAATATCACCCAGGAACTTGGCAGAATGGCAAATCTTTGTGTCTTCTGCAGGCCCGTGCAGTCAATGACTCTAGCCACAGTCTATAATGTAGTGTCTGAAAAGTCCTATAGGTGTTGCTGTTACACACTGAAGTTGGGAGCCACTGCCTTGCATTGTGTGCATGGGCAATATCCTCACTCCTTCAAAGTCTTTACTTAGATGTCACCTCCCAAATGAGCCCTACTACTCTTATTTATATCACACCCTATTTATTTCCCACCTCCCTACCATCTTTATATGCTTTTGCCTTATCTGTATAATCTTCTAGAATACTGAAGGTTTCTTTTTTGGTATGTTTTTACCACGAGGTAAAAACTGTCTAGAAACTATGTGAAGGTGGTCTTGCTAATTTTCATTCACTGATAATGTGTAAGTGTCTCAATGTGACACAATGAATTAAATAACCACCTAGAGAACGTAGTGAGTGAATAAATTGAATTTAGTTGGTATCCCCCAGCTGGAAGTCCTCTGAATCCTGAGAGTCCTAGGCCTGAGTACACTAATCTAAAGATTTGTTTTTCTTTTTATTTATGTGTATATGTCTGGTATAACACGTATTTGACACATGTGTGTATGTGTGTGTAGATGCATGTGTGTGCATGAGTGCGTGAGTGTGTGTGTGTGTGTGTGTGTGTGTGTGAGAGAGAGAGAGAGAGAGAGAGAGAGAGAGAGAGAGAGAGAGAGAGAGAGAGAGAGGGAGAGAGAGGGAGAGAGATGGAGAGATGTGGGAGTCACAGGAGGCCAGAAAATGTCAGATCCCCTGGAACTAGAGTTACAGGCGGTTGTGAGCTAGCTGACACTTATGCTGGAGACTAAACTCGTGTTCTTTGGGTGATCAAGCTGAGCCACATCCCCAGGCCCCCTGAATACAATATCAAGAAATATCAGCACATTTCATTTTGAGGGGCTCTAAGTCAAATGTGTACATTTCTGATATTAGACATCTTTACAGAACAGAAGAACCAGCCAGGTCACTGCCCATCTTTATCTCTATTTTATTGGGAAGACAGAGGGGAGAGGGATTTGGGATTGCTGTCCTGTTCTTTCAACTGTGTGGCATAAGAAGCTAATGTTTCCAATGGGTGTGGGCAAGCAGACAGGCAAGGGTGGAAAACCTCCACTCTTGACATGTGTGCCCCTTCCACAGCAGTGGCTACAGCTCCTTGGCAGAACTCAGAGCTGTGGCTGCTGCTTTGGTGGTTCCTAAATCTTCTCTGGGTTTGCTGTAAATGAAGGTGGAAGTCACCCATGGCATTTGTATTTATGAATTTGAGTTTTTAAAAAAACCTCCTTCGCTTAAAAAATTCAAAGTAACTTAGAAAAGGGGAAAAGGCATTGGCACAAACAATGACTTCTTCAAGCCCTGCATCATAACATCCCATCCCATCACTAGATACTGTAGTTGAATGCTCACTATAGTATAGTGATGGGAATGTCGTTCTGCATGCTGTGAATGTGTGTTGTTCTGATTTGGTTGACAAATAAAACGCTGATTGGCCAGTAGCCAGGCAGGAAGTATAGGCGGGATAAGCAGAGAGGAGGATTCTGGGAATAGGAACGCTGAGTCAGGAGTCACCAGCCAGACACAGAGGAAGCAAGATGTGAAGGCAGAACTGAGAAAAGGTACCAAGCCACATAGCTAAACATAAATAAGAATTATGGGTTAATTCAAGTGTAAGAGCTAGTCAATAGTTAGCCTGAGCTAATGGCCAAGCAGATTTAATTAATATAAGCCTCTGTGTGTTTACTTGGGTCCAAGGGGCCACAGGGCCACGGGAACCGGGCAGGACCAGGAAAACTTCAGCTACAGTATAGGACTTGGGATGCAGTTAAGTGCTGGAGAGTCTGCCTAGCAGACTGTCATTGCTCTCTAGCCTTGCAATGATGATGATGATGATGATGATGATGATGATGATGATGATGATGATGATAAGTAATAGAATGTTCATGATAGGCCCTAAAGTCAACAGTGCACCCTATTATCATGAAACCCATGGTGATTCTGTGAGGATACATAGAACAGAGCATGGAAACCTTTGATAAAGTGTAATTTTACTCCAAATGTGCTCAGAAGAAGATGTGCAATTTGGACAATCCCTAATTCATAGGAACATATCCAGAGAACAGGACAAAATAAACCAGCTCAATTTGCTGCTATTTTTACAACTTAAACACAACCTGTTTCCTTGAGAACATCTAATGCTGGTCTTCTTTTTGCCCTGAAAACGGCCTCAGCCATTCTCTCTTGTAACTGACTAATAGAAGTCAAAACACATCTGTGAAGGAAGAAAAGAACAGAACCTTCGAAATCCCCACCACAAAACTGATGGCTACATTAATATCCTTCTCTGCATTTGGCTCTGAATAGCTTCATTCTAACACTATAAACCCTGTGAAGGGATATGGGGAAACGGCTTGGGGATTAGGGCTCTCCACACAGCACAGTGTACCAGTCTTGATGCCTGTTTGCCTTTTCCCGGAATAAGTATCTAAGGGGAAATTAAGCTCTAAGCTGGGGCTACTATTTCAAATCCCAGAAAGGGCTCCTAGGAACAGTTTGGCTTTCTTGTGACAATAGATTTCCTGATGAAGTACACAGTTCCCTAATGAAAAAAACCTGGCACAGCTTCACATGCTAAAATTTAACCAATATGAGGATCATGATGCTTGGTTTGGGAATGAGCGTTTTAATAAAAGAAACATGAAATTCACTGTGCTTTGTCAGGATAGCTCCCAAACCGTTGTGAGAGCTGTCATCCTGGTCCACAGATGAGCTCCACCATGCCACAACTGTACAATCTCCCACCGACACCTCAACAAAGCTGGAGCAGAAACAAAAAAATCCAAATGCATTTGTACTGGCTTCTGCCTAGCTGGGGGTCATGAAAAACGGAGTAACATCCCCGCTACCCCAGGGCTCCAAACATGCTATAGAAAAGAGCTGCGGCTCAGCAGAATGACTCAGGTCTATTTCCAAGCAAGTGGGTGAAGGAGGAAGGGGAAATAGCAACTGTAGGATGGGAAAGGCAAGTCTCCAGATGCAAGGCAAATGTGATCAGCCCAAGTCAAAGATACCTCAGGAAGTGGACTTTACAGCCCCTGGGTTGATGCTGCCTGATGTTTTAACAGGGACAGGAAGCTAACAGTCCATAAACACACATTATACAGTAAGTTTCAGCTGCATGGACAATATGGATATCTATATTTCATAATAAGTTGCTTTCCTTACCCGCATGAATGCCTGGTGTGTCCTACATTTCTCTCCACTGCTGTGCACTCGTATGCTCCCTGTGATTGTGTCGGAAGTGCCATTGGAGAAGAAGTAAAATCTCGATGGAGACTCTGCCTTTCTGTGCACGTCCAAGCTCACGTTATAAAACAAAGCTGCGAGAGCAGAGAAAGAACCGTGATCAGCATACTTGCTCAGGGCACTGAGATGTTAACAGTTATGCGTCATACTTGGAAACACCTCAAAGTCCTTTCATTAGATTATTTTTAAACAGTTAAACTAAAGTATAAAAGAGAAATAATATGTACTTTCAAAACTGTTTTTAATAAAATAAAAATGATTTATTAACTTCAAGCTTTCATTATTAACATCTTCAGTTATTTGCTTAAGTCTTCCACATGTAAGAATGTGAAAACCACACTATCAAAATCACCACTGAGGATGCAGTCACCTTTGTCTACACAGCACCTGGTGACGGAAGTGCAGACAGAGCTCTGAGCTCCAGCGTTGCTCAGGATGAATCTATTTTCTGTGATTCAAGGCTAACTTCAAATACAGTAAGATTCACTTATGTCTGTTTCTTATTGGAAGGCTTGATAATTTTAATTTTCCTATATAAAATGAAAATACAGGTCATAAGCTACACCTGTATAAAATGGTTTACTAAAACAAACAAAAAAAACAAAAACAAAAACAAAAAACCTTCCTTTCAGTCGAATCACAATTATTCATCCTCTATAACTTTGCTACTCACAGTTTGACCCTCTAGAACTAATCTGTGCAAAAGCAAAAATACACAAACTTTCAACTATTCTAGTGGTTTGAAGGGTTGATTTCAAATCTGACATAGTAAATATTTAACTGAAAAGGAAGATCCTCAGATCAGAAGAAAAAAATGGGGCATTAAAAAAGTCATAAAAATCATCCAGGCAGATTATAGCAAGGAAGCAAGCCCCATTTCCTGAATCTAAGTGGGCTCTTTACAAAGTGAGTGAAGCCCAGCACTCCACTGAGTTGCCCTCACTGCATCGGAGTAGTGATGTATAAGTGCAATACTAAAGGATTTATATATTGCCTGCATCATTCATTTATATTTTAAGAGCAGCTTACATTTCTGAGGTATTTTATCCACTCATTTCAAGGCAATATAAGCATAAAACCTGCCTTGCTCTTACACTTATTTTCAAATAAATCTTTCAACCGTCATTTAACTTAGAAAATAAAGTCCAAATCAACTGACTTCAAAATTTCAATAACTATAATTTAATAACCTAGAGGGCTGCAGTTGAAGTAGGCGTCTATAGATTCGTCACTTGGGTCCAAAGCAAAGGTAAAGGAAAAGAGGAAAATAAAAGCCTATTCCATCAAGAGGCAGAACACATTGGCTTCAAACAACCCTCCTGCGTGGATTATTCTTAACAAGGAGTCATTTGATGACAATTATAAAGCATGTTTTAGAAGAATACTGTGACTATTTATGAGTTCCATATATTTGTTATCAGATATTAAGAGAAATATCCAGTACAATTAGGTTGGAAGAACAAGGAACCAGCCGTATCCATTCATGTGTATCTTTCAGATAATCCATCTGAAATCCATCTTGTCTATGCTAATGTGTAATTCACTCTGGGTCACACTCCCCAGGTGCCAATAACCAGATGAGGGTTTGCACATCTTCTTATTACTCCAGCTCTGGCCAGGGCTTTTCAAGAGCATTATTAAAAATGAGTCTCATAAAGTACAGATGCTGGTTCATTCTGCCCATTACATAAGGAACTTGTTCAGACTGGAACCTCTATTATACATACAAAGTTTGGCTCAATAAGTATTTGATGGCCTCCATGATCTTCATATAAAAGCAGCCTATAAGGTTATTACACAATCAATTTCACAAATTACTAATATCCAAATTATGATAATTCCGGGTATATGTATAACTTACTGTGGGCCACTTTTATTAGTAGCTATTCTAATATTATCTCTGTGTGTGTGTGTGTTAAATAGTTTCTATTAACTATTCTCTTGGATGATCCATATCAATGCTACATTCTATATGGCAGACAAGAGTTCCCTATATATAGAAAATGGGCACAGTTCTCAGAGCTGATGATGGCAGCATATATATATATTCTCCAGGTAAGCTTCTTTATCCAAATATGGGAGCATATATTTTAAGAAAAATAACCTAGTGCCTCTTACTCCTTCCTACCTACATTAGCTCCAGGTTTTATGAGCTCAGTATGGCTGAAAATGTAATTCAGTAGTGTGGCACCTGCCCAGAATCCCCAAGGCCCTCAGTTCCATCTCCATTATTGCTATAAAAGTAGTAATAGCGATAAAAATGGTGCTCTGTCAAGCTGAGGAGCTGTGGTGCGGTCTTCTGATTCTGAAGATTTCCCAGGTTAAGCAGAGAGGGTTCAAATTTAACTAATGCTGATGGTCCAGCACTGCCTTTTGATATAAGTGCTAAACCTTCTCTGTGCCCTGTCTACTAGAAGAACTTGAGAACAAAAAAAGACAGGCAAAGGGTGCAAATCAAAAAATTATGCTATTCTTCTCTAAAGAAGTGTCAAATCTCATGGCACAAGCAATGAGGGCTCACAGTTGACCCCCAGGTTAAAGAGCGAGAATCCACTCCAGTGAGGCCTTAGCTCGGTGGGGCACACTTACTGATGTAGCCTGGGACCTCTTTGCCCTTATATGAGAAACAGAGAGTTAGATCCATGCACACAGAGGGAAGTCCATTCTCAGTGCAGTCAAACTTCGTTCTATTTACTGACTCAGGATGGCTTAAAGATGCTTCAACAATCACTACAGGTCTTGTCCTAAGAAGGCAATAAAATTACTCATATTAATTACAGAATTGTTTTACCTTAAGACAATAATTACATTCCCAACAACCAAGCAATGACATTAAAATGCTTACACAGCAGTATGTGGATACATGCTTGATTATATTTTGTGTACAGATCAAGAGTTTTCATTTAAACATATGAAACCATCAACTTTATCTGATGGTCTGTTTGATTATTTCTAGGCAAGGCATGGAAAATACCCCAAAGTTTAATAATAAACCTTGAGAATACCTAAAGGGGCATCAACAAGACCACTGCCTTTGAAACCTGCCCCCCATTGACTACAATTAGACCCGATTGTCAGTAAACGGTGACACACATCCGCCTCACCTTAGCAACACTGCAGAATCAGACTGAAAAGCACCAACTGCTACATCTGGAGGGAAAAAAAAACAGCATAGATTAATGATCACCATTAGTTAAAGAGAATTATCTTGCAGCCACAAATACTTAACTGTGTATCACCTTTTGACTGTATCAAAACACCATTTACAGAAAATTAACTAGGAAAGACAAGCTAGCATCCTCAGATCCATTCCCCCAAATGTCTGAATCTATTCACTCAGAAATAGTAGCAATCCTTTCACAAGAAAGCAAAAAAAATGCATGCTAGAGACTTGTGACATTGCTGCCAAACAAAGCGTAATGCTTTGAGTCAGAAATGTTCATCTAGAAGGCTGCTTTCATGTCTTTTAAAACAGATTTCTCCTTTCTTTTCATCACATGTTTGATTGGTTTCTTAGGTACTTCCTTCTTTCTCAAAAACAAGGGCTCTAACATTAAGTCATGCACAGTGTAAAACTGATGAATTACTTAATCATTTCAGGCCCAGCTTCAAACCTTAAAAATTTAGAAACACAATTACAAGTGACCTGAAGTCCTACACATCGGTTTTCCATGTTCACAATAAAACAACATCCACAAAGGTGCTTTCTTTGGTCCAGAAATTGGACACATTCTCTACTCACCAACATATCCATTATTGTCTGCATCAATTTGTCCTGAGATAGATTGTCCAAACATCCTTAGTGATTCACTGATTTGAAGTCCTTCAATTCGCTAAAAAAAGGGTGGGGGGGGTAATTTTGAGATGAAATAGTTATTGAATGTCTAATATTTCCAAGATGTTAGCTTAGTTAAATAATGGATCTTCTGAGGCTTGCCCTGGCACAGCAACTCACAAAATGCATTCTAGATAAACCAAACTCTTTAAGAGAGGTAAAATTTCCTACATTGAAATAGAGCTGAAATCTATTTTGTTATTAAAAATTTATGTTGTGAAAAAGGCAACATTTTACAGTATAATTCTTAGTTTTTCCAAAACAATTCTTATAATGTCTTTGAATTTTTTCAAGTTCTGCATTTGCTTCCTTAATCAACATAAATAAATAAACAAATTTTTTGGGAAATAAGGTGTCTGTTATTATTTACCAGTTCCTAGTATTCAGATTTATGATGAGAGCCTGCTGGTTTAGACAGATTGCTTCTTAGCATTTAAGATCATCCCCTGTTATCAGTCTGTTCTATCTATTTCATTTCATGTCCAGACACTGAATTAGAAATACATGGTTGCTGTTCACAGTGAGAAAAACTCAGTATCTTTTACCTGACATGTATCTAACTTCCCTATTAAATTTAGAGAACCATTTACCCACCTAGCTAGTGAATCTTTGGAAAGACATTTCTTCTCAGAATTTGAATGTAGGCCTTTTTATGCACTGAAATGCTCTGAGTTTTCAAGATACAGAAGTGAAATGAGAGATTTGTCATAAAATTGTATTGAGATGTTATCAGTTTAACTACTGTACACTGAAAGAAACATGGTCTAGCTCTGTGAGGTATGAAGCTTTAACTGCAGGAAAGTACAGCTGCTGTTCAATAGGCATACTTGGAAAAGCACGGCCATTGCCTTAAGAAAACATAAGACATTTCACCCACCAGACATGAGTAAGTAATAAGCTAAAGACAAGAATCAAAATGGACTAGAACTCTGAGGAAATAAATGGTTTAGAGAGAATCATTTTGAGAGTCACTTAAAATAGGATCATTTACCAATATTATATGGTGAAATAAAATGTTAAGTACTTGAAAGAGAAAAGCAGTCCACATTACCAGTCAAGTGACAAGGGTACATTAATCAATGCCTTTTTGGAAGACCAAATACTGACTTACCTGTGAGTAGGTGGATGAGATGCCATCTGCTCGACCATTGTAAATGTAGATAGCACCTCGCAAATCATCTTCCTGTGGTGCACCAATAGCAATATCTGTTGGATTTAAACAGTAGAAAAATTAGAAATTCTTGATACCAAGAATGAACTTTGAAAACTAGTCTTCATGATCCTGAAGGCGTATGGCATAATATAAAAACTCCCTCTTACAAAGAAATTCAACTACTCTTCTAGAAAAAATAAAACACTTACATCACAATGTTCAAGATTATGCATAACAGCCTGTGCATGGAAAATAAGAGTGTGGATGGTGGTGAAGGGCACTTTTTCAGAATGATTAGCTTGCAGAGGCTCCAGACATACCCCTGGATGCCCACCACAGCTCTGCTGTGCCCTGCTATTCTATGAACCACCACTGTTTAATATGTGTCTTGATTTCTTCACTCACAGAATGAGAACACAACAAGATGCATGCTTAGTATGACAGGATAAAAAACATCAGCTGCATAGAACAGCATCTGGCATGTTATAATATGATATTGTACGACCTTAGTTTTGAGCTTCTAGACTTTTCTATTCCTTTAAAGTGACTTCTGGATCAATTTTTCTTCCAGTGATATATATTAGGGATACACACACATGACAAATAGGATTTCATAAAATACCTTGTTTTGAAAAATAATGACAGAATGAATTTATTGTGATTCATATTGGATTATGACACTGGGAAAAGAAATTGATGATCTCATGTGAAAAAACCCAAGAGTAAAAGACATGCTGACTAATCTCGTTGCTTAAGTGATATAAATACATGTAACATGAAGGAGAAAAATAACATTCCATAGCTGCAAGATCACTTCATTGTTAATTCACATGACTCTATGTAGGTATATTAATATATCCATTAATGTGCAATGCTTTTAATTATTTTGACTGAAATCTAAAGAATAGAAAGTTTATTCTTATGATATCACTTACTATTGTCTGGAAATTTATTTCACAATCATAGTGGTAATTCTGACTACTTTTTAATACAAACTGTATTTTAATTATCAATGATAATATCAAGAAGACACAATTCTAAACCATGAAAATAAATATTAAGAACTTAGTTGCTAAATTATAGGAAATTGCTGCACTCTGGGAAATTGTACAGTCTCCTCTCACACATATTCATCATATGTATACAGTTTTGTCAGATCAATTAACTCTCAGTAATAAACTGAGAGGGGCTGTTCATTGAGGCAGGCATTTCTATAGCAAGGCTGATGTCCAGGCAGCATACATAGTTAAGACGGTGCCATTTATTTAATCATGGAAATGCTTCAGTATCAGTTGGTGGATAACCACTGCCTTGATTCTCACACCTGACCCTCGGCATTGCTAGCTGTGACTCTCTCTGGGACTCTTCCAAATCCTATAGCAAAGCAGCATCCAGACAGGGTGTTCCTGGCATAACAGGGGCCACCAAAATGTGCTCCAGATTTGGAACCAGATTAAGTTGAGTTTGGTCAGTTTCTGGATTGTACTGGTAGTTAAAGGTCATTGCCCAATGATATAGACCCTTTGTATTTTTTTCCAAAATCAGTATCATTTTTAAAATAGAAAAGTGATGGATATCACAGTTTGATAGATATCATTTTTAGAGATGTGTAAAGAATTATGCTACTTATAAATAATGGTATCTTTAGAATCAATTAAATATTTTGACTATCACTCTCTAATTAACAATGGTAAAGATCAATAACTGACAATTATAACTGACATAACACTATAAAAAAAACTAGACAGCAGACCATTCTGGCCCCATTTTCAACAGAAAGGCAAAGAGCACAACACTACAATCATGGTCTCTTCCTTGAACTATTTTAAATGTGGAAATCAAATGCAAAATTTGAGAGTTTTAATTACCTTCAAAGCCATCATTATCAATGTCACCAAGACTTGCTATGGATTCCCCAAATCTTGCGGCATATTTGTCACCTCCGATGAGCGCTGCTTCCATTTCATCCATTACAGCTCCCTGGGTAGAAATGGGAAGAGAGGTGTCATTATAAAACTCCCTGACAACTTTACACATGATTTACTGCTATAATTGGATATGGATTTTTTCTAATGCGTCAAACCACAGATTGAGCTTTAGTACACACATCTCAGTTCAATTCGATAAATATTTATTAAGTCAACACATATAATAGCATGATTAGAGCTCAGAGGACATAGGAAATTGTCTAACTCATGATCCCTAGCTTTGAAAATCCAATAAATCATTTTGATAATTCAATTTAACAAATATTTATTGAGCTCTTGCTAAAGACAATGCACTGTGCAGAGCAAGCAGGTGAAGGGGGTCAAGGAGGAATATATCTAAAACACTGTTTCCTCCAGGAACCATGGCTACAAGGAGGGCTTAAACACAAGCATGTACATGACGTACATGTACAAATTGCTTCACACTAATGAGAAGACAGGAAAATAATTCTAAGTGAAGCAAGGGAGCAGGAAGGAGAGACGACCTGAGAGAGTCGTCTCTCCTTCCTGCTTCCACTAAGGAGCAGGAAGGAGAGACGGCCTGAGAGAGTCTTCACAAAGTGTCCATGTAAGATGGCTACCGCAAGGAAGGTGTAGTTCTGATATGCAGAAAACGTGATCGGCAAAACACATTATATGTATGAGAGGCATATATAATGAACAAGTCAACAAAAGACAAATTGTTATCTTACAGTATATAGCAATTTGATTAAAAGGGAAATTCACTCTTTCTGAAGTGAACAATAGGAAGCCATGGGAGGTCTCTGAGATTGAAGAGTGACATTATTTAAGCTGACCTTTGGAATCTCTGAAGTTGAAGGTGAGTTGTTACATATATGTATATTATATATAAGATAAGCTAATGATGCTGTGATAATGAGCTCTGATCATTTCAACCCCATGTTTTAAAAACAAATCCCACATGCTACTTATAGATCTCATCTTCTTCCCAGGCACAACCATTCTTCATTCCACAAACACACATTCTATGCTTTGCCAAGTGTCCTTCACCTTTTCTTGCATAATGAGAAATTCATATGTTTTTCTCTCTCAAATACTACTTATTTCTTGAAATATTTTTGGCCCAAAGTAAATCATGTCTACTTTTCATGTACTTATCACCTGCCATTTACCATGTTGTACTCCAATGGCCCCTCCATGACTGGCATCTCACCCAATCCTGAAGTTGGCGAGTGGGGGGGGGAAGGGGGGGGCCACAACTGGGATTATTTACAGCTTTTTTCTTACTATGTTCCATTCTAGACTCTCACTAAGGGCCACATTTTTCTAAATGAATTAAAAATTTGAATTTATCTCTATAGATACAATCACTCGCGTCCCCACGGCACGGGATTAAATCTGAAGACTGAGGGATGAAATGAGTAGCTCCTCAGGAGAGGACTAAAAGGAAAGGAGGCAGAGCTTCAGAGAAGACAAATGATGTATAACCTCAAAACAATGCTGTTTTAGAAGAGTTTGAGAGAAGTGAGTGGTGATTGCTCTTGTTCAAGTATTCTACAGTCATTGAGAATGGCAAGCAAGTACTCACTGGGGACCCCTGAGAGCTATTTAGTAGCTTAGGTCGAGACCCAAGTCATTTAAGTGATCTTCTTTCTTTCAGTTCATTGAAAATAATTCTGGAGTGCCTGCCTGTCTAGGACTTCTATGAGCCATGAAAAAAAAAAAAAAAAAAAAGCAAGGGTAAACAAAACAGATGATTCCTCTCCCTTGCAAGCACAGGCAAGAATAGGTAAAGAAAATATTATGCTTCTTAGTGTCTAGTGCCATTTCAGAGAGTTTAGAAATAGGTTAAATGTGAAGAAAGGAAGAGAAATCCACACTACAGGATTTAAAAATGGAAACTGATTACTAAACTGATCCCTGCATCCAGCAGCAGTGCTTCTGGGTAAGTCAGAGGCAAGGGAAGAAGGTAGCCTAGTGGGCAGGCACTTCCTTTGTTCTCTGAGCATTTCTTTCATCCATTTCTGTAGTTGGATGATCTAAGATTTCAGTGGGGGGATGTGCCTTTACTTTCCAGGGGGTTTTTACTGTTAAACTATTTTTTTAACTTCCTTGTTAAGAGAAACTTATCAGATATTTGTCACAAGGGACAAGTGAGAGACACTTGCTGAATAAGGATCTAGTAAATACAAGGAAGCCTGTCTGTGAATGGATAAGTGTGGAATGTGTGGTACAACACTGTTTTCTGAGAGATCACTGTCCAGATGATAATATGCCTTTCCTATAATAAATTTTAGTTTAGGAAATCTCTGCATATGTAACTCCTCTAGTCTAGATTTAGAATGTGGGGATGCTTCCATCCTTATAAGACTGGAAGCCTTCTCTTTTGCGTTGTAATAGAGTTTAGTTTGATGTTTGAAATGAGAACTTATCAAATTCTCTGAAATTTTTGAGTCAGCAAAGTTACAAGCACACTTTGCTAAATCTCAACTAAAAGATGCTGTGTCCCAAGACATGATCAGCCTGATCTTCTTTTCAAACCAAAGGAGCAAAGAAGGTGCCACTAAGTATCTGATCTTTGCTTGATTTAATGTCAAGAAGCAGAGCTGTTCAGAGAAGGCCAGAGCTCTGGAGATTGAATCAAGGCACCTGTTTCCACTACAAAAGCTGCTCATGACTTGAAGCTTAACAATCTTCAGTAATTATCTAATCGAACAATGTATGCACTTCAGAATAAATGATGCCGATCTCATACTATTTTCAGGATATAATCCAAATGAACTGTGCAATAATATTTTACCAGTGGACCTTATTTCTGTTTGCAAGTCAAGAAATTAAAAACATTGAATGCTTCATCTATTCCTAATAACAAACATTTTATAATTTGCTAAATTATATAAGGACCATAATTAATTGAGGTATATAAAAATCTATTTTGAAGTATCTACACAAACCATTTTTCTAAATTATATTTGTACCAAAATTAAACTAAAGGAAATTTCAGTTACTAGAGTGGATCCATACAAGCGGTGTGCAGAAATTCCATCGTACTCTGAGTTTCATATTTCTGGAATAGCTACTCATTGTCATGCTCTGTTTCATTTTCAGAGCATGAGTACAGCAGTAGAAGTTTCTCTTTGGTCCATCAGATAAGCTTAAGACTCTATATTTGACCTGGCAAGATTGCTCAGTGCATAAAAGTCCCTCCTGTGCAAGTCTCTTGACCTGAGCTGAATCCCAGAAACATGAGGTAGGAGAGAACGACTGCCTTTGACCTACACGTGCACCGTGGTGTGCATAGCATGTATGTACATACATCATGCACTCGCACACCACACATACACACAAAAAAAAATCAAAAATAATCCATAGTCTCAGAACTCTGAAATAAGAGCAGTTTCAGTCTGAATTATAATTCATAAATGACTTCCAGTTTGGGGCCTCTCAGACATACCAAGCCAGAGTTGATGTACACGAATACTCTCCCTTCCTCTCTGATGGTGCTCTGCATGGGAGCCCCCACAAGGAGATCGGAGAAGCCATCTGCATTGAGGTCCACTGCACAGATAGAAGCTCCAAAGTACGAGCCAAGCTGTTCCAAAGTAAAGCACATGTGCAATGAGAGCGTACAGCATTATCCACAGAATCCCTCAGTGACCCAAAGGCAGAGACATATTTACCTTTTTACCTTTCATTTCATGTACGATGGTCAGTTCTCTTTCATCAATGCTGAATATATATGCCTGCAATTGGGGAAATAATTAAAAAACATTTACTTTCTTACCATTTAAAAAAAATACTTAATTTGTTTAGTTGAAACATCAGTTTGTATAATACATAATTGGACAGATATAAAATATTAAATGTTTAATAATTGTTACTGCTACAAATTTTAAGAGTGATATGAAAAGATTCATATTAATAAGCCTGATTTGCAACACTATCCTCTGAGGAACTAACTTTTGGATCCTACAGAGAAGGCACAGAAAAAGGTTTACCAAAAAACTGAGTGCTCAATGTTCATATGGCAATGCAGAAAAATATAGAATTAGAATTATTCTATTCTTTTTAGTCTTATTATGCAGCGTTACTTGTCTCAACTGCCTTTTGCTAAAAAAAAAAAAAAAAAAAAAAAAAAAAAAAAAAAAAAA